>WSYH01005217.1:0-46259 GCA_036426205.1 Ascaphus truei | reverse complement strand
ACTGCTCTCGGTGGTCCTGACTTAGAGTTCTGGAACATCCCCAGGAATTCATTACACCTCTAATATTTATCTGCCCCCACTAAAGAGATTATAGGTGCGGCTTCGCCAAAGCACATTATTTGGAAGGAAACCCCATTTTATATTTTAAAGTCACATTGTGGGGATCTGAAACTTGCACCTCTACCAGCAATTGTGTCAAACAAGACAGAGCAGGACAATGTTGAATAATGGTTTCTTTGGGTGGATGGAACGCAGAAATTATACCCCAAAATAGATAGAGAAGAATTATACTGAAGTACAGTCTAAAAAGCGTCAATCCAAGCTTTTTTTTTTGTATCAATTTTTTTATTGGGTACACACAGTAAGTACAGTACACATATGGGTGTCATGATCCCATGACCATAAAGCTTTTGGCATACTGAAAGTGTCCGCATATCTTTTTCTTTTTTCTGGGTGAAGGGGAATAACTGGGGATGGATTGGAGGGGGGAAGAGGACATACAGGGGTTTAGTGGAGGGGAGCTGTAGGGAAGGGGGGGTTGTCTTCCAGCAGACTCGGGTTCATCTTCTTCCCTTCCTGGCTCCATGGAGGGGGGAAAATGGGGGGAGGGGGGGTGCTTTCCAATCTCCACGACTCTTTTCGGTTGGGGTTATTTTGTCAGCCAGGGATCCCAGGTATTCAAAAATTGGGGTACTTTTTTTTGGATGAGGGCAGTTAATTTCTCCATCAACATTACTTCATTGATCCTTCTTATGACCGTAGCTCTAGATGGGGCTTTGATCTGCTTCCATGCGGCCGAAATGGCACATCTGGCTGCAGTCAAAATTGACGTTATTAGTTTGGACATTGGTGGGGGAAGATCTGAGATTGGTTTGTTCAGCACCAGGGTCAGTGGGTCTGGTGGTAGGGTTAGTCCTGTGACTTGTTTTATAAGACTCTGGATCTGTGTCTTCCCGCCATTTTTTTAAGTTTTTTTTCTCTCCAGAATTTGGTAAGAATCCAAAACCAAACCAATCTAATTTTGTCAATATCCAAATCAAAAGAGGAAAACATGTTAGAAACCGAAACACGAGTGAAAGTGCCCGCACTTAGTGAATATACACATCCCTGAACAAAAATAGCTATATCATTTTTGAGCCTTTTGGTCTCCCAGAACTCTAACAAAAGTTATCCAGCCGCATTGAGTTTTGTGATGATAATTCCTGACTATGACCGTTTTCTACAACAGGGGTGCTCAACTCCAGTCCTCAGACTGATTGAGTCACCTGTGCTGAAGCAGAGACTTATTGAGCCACCTGTGCTTAAGATGGGACTGATTGAGCCACCTGAGCTTAAACAGGGACTGATTGAGCCACCTGTGCTGAAGCAGGGATATCTTGAAAACCTGACCTGTTGGGGGGTCTTGAGGACTGGTGGTGTTGAGCACCCCTTTCCTACAACCTTTAATTAATGAATAATCTAGTGTGCGCTCTTCCATGCTCCAAGTGGTGGATTCTCCCTCTCCCAAGAGAGGGTAACATCAGCATAGAGATAGCAGGAGAAAGATCAATTCTCCACAGAGTGTAGGCAACAATAGTGTACAGGCTGTGGCTATCTCATTATTGGACCAGCATTAAGAATCCAACATGTGTGTCTTCTTCAGATATTCTAGAGAAGAGAGAGGGCACGCTTGAGTTAAGGGGCCAAGCACAGACCGACTGGATAAACATTAGAGAGAGATTAACGCCCTCATGCAATATTCCGTGGAGCAACTTCTCCATGTCCAAGAGACCTCTTAACCCAATTAATTTGAATAGAGCTCAGAGCCTTTGTATATAGGGCACACTAAATAGGAGCTTAATAGGTCTATTCTCTATGCTAGGATATTAACATATTATTAATGATCATTAACTTGGATTCTCTATAGAGGTAGTTAATAATTGTTAATGATGTAGGAATTATTTCAGGGCTTAGTGCCGGCCGGCGTTCTCAAACATTTCCATGTCGGGGATCACTTCCGTGTTAATTAATATATTTACATGTATGTAAAACATTATATTGATACATATATTATTGTTATTATATTATTAGACTGCCAGAGTGCAGAAGATACAGTAGCAGACTGGATGGAATGTTACAAAGCTTTGGGTCTGCAGATATAGTACAGTAAATGCAACCTCAAGAGTTGTAGTGGTAAGAAAATGTATTCCCTGATTTCTTTATACCAACTTGGCTAATAATAACAACACCAGGGATGTGATGGGATCATACTTAAGATATAATTTATTTGCTTCGATTGACTGTCATGGAATCCATGTCCTACTCACATGGGCTCACATGCACAGCACACCCAGGTAATTGATACCGAATACCTTTTTTCAATTTGGTTTACATGTTCAATTTGTGCTGGCTACTTAAGACTTAATAAATAAACAATGATTAACAAGTGCTTCTTTTGCACATCGTTTGCAATAAGCAGTGTCGCATTGCTATAAATAATTACACCTTGGCACCACACATGACTGACTGCTGACAATTAAACGCTAAATTGAGATCTCGGGCTTGGGCAGAAGGGATCTTGCTGTTTGCTCAGGATTTTGTGGTTCTAGGCTGACAATATTGTACAACTTAACGGACATATTTTTTTTTAAAACAAGAACTCTTATCTTGAGATGGGCACATTTTTTTGGCGGATTTGGATCGGCCGGTTCCTTATTTCTGCGGATCTATCTCAAAAAGGGCGATTCGCGTTTTGCAGATTTGCTATTATTATTATTAATGCCGATACACTCTGCGGACACCGACACACTCTGCGGACTCCGCAACCCGTATCCCCGGTTGTATCCAATCGTGGTTTTTGATGAATCCGTGAAGATAAAATACGACCAAATACATTTGCAGATTTTTACACCGCGATATGGATTTTGGGGGGGAAATGGGAGAAAATCCGGGAAGCGGATTCGTCCATCTCTACTCTTATCACCTACAGTATGCTCAATTTATATACTGTAGCAATCTTACAACATATTGCATGTTTTTAATAGCATCCAGTGGAAATTCTTGCACAGTATTTAACAATATATCACAGATTTCTATAGCCGTCAATGATAATTACACAGTATTTCACCATATAGATGACAATAGATTACGCATACTGTGGGTACTTACTAAAACACTATTATTCTGGCTTAATTTGTGTAGTCTAACAGAGATTTTGCTATTGAATTCCATTATTGTACACTACTCTGCATTATATTTGCAGACCGGCTTTTTTCTTCCAGTAGCCATTGGTATTGCCACACAAACAAATATTGTAAAGCACAGATATTAACCTTTAGAGTGCCTGGTATGGCATGACCAATACCTGACCTGTTGGTGGCCCTAGAGGACTGGATTTGGCCACCCCTGCACTAGTGTTTGTTTGACTTGATTTCTCCCTGGCAGTGGCGGATAAAATTTTCTATTAGGTTCTTAGGAATCCAGACTTTGTCGAGATTGTTAATTTTGCAAATATCCAAAGGTGATTGGTAAGGGCGCTTAAGCACACATATAATAATAAATAGTGATTTAAAGTGAAAATAAAACTTTAAATATACAATACAACGTGAAGTAGTGTATGTGACGAAAAGGAGTGTTACAAGTGTTATAATAAACGTATTGGTGCGACTAATAGTGATGTGAAAACAAAGGCAAAGTAATACAAATGTTTCCAAGTATTGTCTTTGTGATTGTAGAAATCACAGGACCCCTGGAAAAGTGAGATTGTTAATACACCTAACATTCTGAAACATGGTAAAATTGGTAGGGACATTGCTTTTGCTTTGGAGAAACTCCAATGTATGCTGGTACAGTAAGTAGGATTGTACCTCTAAAGAAAGGTCTTTTAATTCATTATCCCTTAGAATATAGGACGGGAGTGCCTATTAATCAATCCCATGTGCTCCACAACCTTGATAAAATGTTTCAGAATCATCAATTCACTTGCAAGGAGTCTATTCATTCAGTAACCTGTGACACGTTGTATCTATCATTAATAGCACATCTGAATGACCATTAAGTATTGATGATGTCTACCACATTTAAATGAACACTCAACTAAGTATTTAAAGTAGACATTATAAAAAATGATAATCTACAGTTATTCCAGAATTTGCTGACTTTAAAGCAGCAATACTACTCCCCCCCCTTTTCTTATTTTAATATCTAAATCAAGTGACAATGCATAATTCTACATTCTTACCTACTCTGACAATCGGTTGGAGCTCCTGTGATGAATTGGTCAAAATTCTGATTGTGTGCCTCACATAATGGCCGCCTTTCAGTTTCAATCAATCCTTCAGTCAGTGTAACTCAGCAGCTACAATGTATCCTGATATTACCAAGGTATTGTTACAGTTTGCAGCTCAAACTGCTGGAAACATTGGCAACAGATTATCACAAACAAGAAAGTGTTGCAAAGATCTTGAACTGCTGGGGAGTTCGGCTAAACCTGCTATAGAAGTCAAAGGATGCTCAGTATATTATGATCCATGAAAAATGGCACTAAGAGTTGAAAAAAAACAACAACAAAAACAGTCTATTATCAAACACTACAGAACAGATTTATTTATAAAATATACAGGTTTTACATGTATTTGCTGCTTTAATATATGGCCATCTACACTTCTCGGTCCTGCAGAAAACATTGCATTTGGTTAGATTCCTTGTCAGATGTAATGTATTTTATTGTTACAAAAAAAAGGTATACAGAGATTATATTTAGAAGCCATCAGAAGGCTTTAACATCCGAAGAAGTAATCTGTTTTTATTCTAAAAGGCTCGGCACAAAGGTCTCAGGAGGCGGCAAGAGGGACAATGTAGCAGCGCTGCTGCTTTCGTTTTTATTCAAGTTTTGAAATATATGTAGGATGGAAGCAGGGGGACTCCAGAGCTGAACCTCATTTATTTCGGCTCCCGGGACCCCCTGCTTCCCGAGATATTTACTTCCTTAGGGGATGCCGGTATCGCCTGCTCAGGTTTAAAGCCCCCGTCACATGGGCCAATAGGAAGCCGCCTGTGATGTCTCGTCTTCTTATTGGCCCAACCTGAGCAGGAGATACTGGCACCCCCTAAGGAGGTAATTATCTCAGGAAGCAGGGGGTCCCCGGAGCTGAAATAAATGCAGTTCAGCTCCGGAGACCCCCTGCTTCCTACCCAGGGGGGAAAAATGTGTTCAAGAATTGGGAGGGGGTGGGGAGGGCGGCATCTTTATTAGTGCTTGCCTAAGGGCGGCATATAATTTAGGCATGGGACTGAGCGCGTTTGTTAACCGTTATGCTATTGAAAAGAATGGTTGATAACAATGTTACCAACACGTGTTATTCAAGGCGTTCTTTAACTTGCTTTAACAGAGGTAATGACGTCTGCTATGTCTGTATGTGCGCTCTATTTGAGCTGTATAGGACATTTGGTTGGTGATATGACCACCAACAGTTTACCGTGACTCATCCTGCCGCCGGGACACTGAGACACCGTCCGCTTTGCCGCCAAGGTAAATGACTAACCTTACCCCTTACCCTAAAAGCCCCTTATGTTAATCCCTAATACTAACACTACCCCCTACCCTAATAACATTAACCCCTTATCTGAACCCCTGAAGTGAACCCCCTACCCTCACATCTAAAACCCTTAAATTAACCCTCTACCCTAACCAGTAAAACTTACCTTCGATGCGGCTGACAGCGGAGGTGCTAGCAACGGATCGGCTGCGGTCGTTTGGTCGTGGAGCAATGTCTCCGACCAAATGTCCCATTCTGAAATTTGAGGGATCATATCCTTTAGAATACGCCGAGTTCACATGGGCTAACATGACCTGCCCATGGTTATAAGGAAGCAATACTCTAATGCGTCTACTCCTTATTAGACTCAAATCAAGGACTCTTAGCAGACCCTTCACCATGATTCTGTGTAGTGCTTGGTCCTGGTGCCTTTTCAAATACATTACACTTGATCCCCACAGTACACCTGGTCAGCTGCATTAATTGCTCCATTTATGATTTTGTGTCTTCTTTCTTTAGGAAGAAGCAGCTTTAGACCCTTTTTTAAATTTTCAAACTAGGGATGGGCGAACCAGTCCAAATGCGTTCCCCGGAATTCCGTGGGTTTCGATTTGGACCAAATAAATAAATAAATAATTAATAAATAATCCGAGTGATTAATCTGAATCCGCCCTTGGATACAATCCGGGTGAATTTGTAAGAGTCCGCACTCAGATTCCATATTGAATCTGAAATCTGCACTGCTGATTGTTAAACAACTGCCCTCTCTCCCCTCGGATTTAATCTGAGGGTGTATTAATAACAATCCGACTGCGGATTATTAATCTGCCATGTGGATTGTCAGTGATAGAAAGAAAAACATCCGAACCGTTCAGATTGGTCTTTTTGAGACTGATTCGCGTTAATCCACGGACCAAAGGAACCGGCCGATCCAAATCCACCCCAAACATTGGTCCATCTCTAAATGGTTCAATTTTAAGTCTTATTGCAGTGAATGAAATAAAACATGACACTCATTTTAGACTTATCAGTGGGGTTTTTTAAATACTGCACCGCTCTCTTTTTTCAAAGGAGTTATTGGATAAAGAGTTGGGATTGCAGAAGGCAGACATAACTCATGCAAAAGCAGATAACCTTCAGATGGAGGAGCACATATCTGTTCTTTATGGCCTGTTCTGCGTATAACAATAAATCTAGAGTTTAACCATTCGCTAGGTGGGATTTCAATATATGACCGTGGTTTTGATGCTTGTGAGTAAATCCTCTTTCTCTTTTCAAAATGAAAAATATCTATGATGATACTGAACTATTTAAAAATATATATATATTATTGTTTTAATAAATCATTTGTTTCTTTTAACAAGAAAGCATTTTTTTTTTTTTGTAAAGTAAAGCCTACAGCAAAATTTCTTGCAGGGCACCTTTCCATTATGATATTAGCATTAATATTTTCCTATGGTAAAAACATACAAGCCCATATTCAGAAGAGATGTGTACCTGCCTGCCCCTTTGTTATGGTTTAGTTAAAACTCTTCGAAAGATTTTGGATTATGAGGAAAATTTGCATTTGATTTATTTATTGTTTCCCAAATCTTAATCTGGGCTGTTTGTTTTTTTGCTTTTTTATTAAAGTAAGTCATTTACCATCAGTATAGCAAAAGTAATAATGATAATTTATAAATACTAAAACGGTCAAATAATGCTCTCTCATTCTCCGTGCCTGCCTACTGTGTACCAAATAGAACAAATTCTATTATATAAGACAACAGATAAGGGTGTTAATGCAACTGATTGATTGGTACAGGTAAGAATGTAGCCCCCTTGTGGGGACTACGATGGCAGTCTAAGGGTTTAGGACCCTAGAGGGTTAGCTGTATGGGTTCACACAGAGTTACGCCCCTGCCCATCATGTGATGCAGGATGACTTGCAGAAAGGATTGTCACTCCCCAGATGATCTTGTGACCAGTAATGTCACCATAGAGTGATAGGAGGCTATATATAGCACCCCCCCCCCTATATCTCTCCCTCCTAGGGGATTCTTGGACAAGTAGTCCCGCAATGATGTGTATGCGTGCCACCTAAGATGGCCACTGCAACTTCTCTACTGCGCACGTGCACCGCTGCTTCTGCGCATGCGCGAACATCTAAGATGGCGGCCCCATACTCCGGGTCCGCCGCAGAGCTCCGGCGTTCCGATCAACTCTGCAGCATCCCTCCCCACACCAGAGGTAAGGAGGGGGAGCTCGGCTACAAAACAAGAGTTGCTGGTGTCCAAAAACAGACCGCATCATTTGTTAATGGACAGAATAATCTAGCCTTTGCAATGTAGCTTTGGATGACCGAGTGCTGTCCTGTATATTAGAATGGAATGCGCTACATAAAATGAGGGCAGAGGTTCTCCCTTACAATATCATTTGGTATCAAAACCTTGCCATGCTGTAGGTTGCCAATTAACCCCATTCACGTTCACCCCCTCTCGCAGCTGACTAGTGATAGCTTTACTTTATATAGCATCTTTCAATGCCAAAGTGATTGTTAGCTTTTTGTTTTTACAATTGCTTTTAGCTGCTGTTGAGATGAAACCCAGGGCGGTCACTCTTCTGGTCACATGACAGAGGAGAAGAAAAACAACGTTATTGCTATCACCTAATTACAGCGTACATCTTATATGATAACTGAGATTTGTCAACCACTTATAAATACACAGAAACGTGTTTAACTGGTTAAATAATATAAACTTTTGTTCATGCTGTGCTTTTCTGCCAATGGGACTCAAAGCGCGTCCCAATTTCAGTATAGCACGCAGTACACCGCACATAGGATTGTTACAGACACAGTCCCTGCCCAGATGAGTTTACAATCTCTGATTTTGGTGCCTGAGGCACGGGGAGATAAAGGGACTTGCCCAAGGTCACAAGGAGCTGATACTACGAATTGAACCAGGTTCCCCTGATTCAAACTCGGTGTCGTTGTTTACAGTCGGCACATTTAATCACTACGCTGCTTCTTCTCCCATTACTGTTGGTATATAGGGTTGCCAGGTGGCTTGTCCAAAAAGAAATGACACAATTTAAAAGATGCAAACGCCACGCCTCCCCGCATACATACTGTATAAAAAATACCCCCACGCCTCCGGAATACATATAAAAAATACCCTCGTGCCCCCCGAATACATATAAAATATACCCCACCTCCCCAATACATATAAAATATACCCCCACCTCCCCAATACTTAAAAAATATACCCCTACCTCCCAATACATATACAAAATACCCCCACCTCCCCAATACATATACAAAATACCCCCAATTCCCCAATACATATACAAAATACCCCCACCACCCCAATACATATACAAAATACCCCCACCACCCCAATACATATACAAAATACCCCCACCACCCCAATACATATACAAAATGAGTACCTGCTTCAACACAGATGGCTCAATCAGTCAAAGACTGGGCCTCTGATTGGACCACCTGTGCTGAAGCTAGGATATCCTGAAAACCTGACCTGTTCAAGGGGGCTTTAGGACTGGAGCTGAGCACCCCTGCTCAGTCTCCCTTCCTCTCTCCCTGTCCCCTATTTCAGGGTCTGTATTAAAGCTTAGATAACCACGTCGAGGCTTGTACTTGTCCATATCATTATATCAAGAAATGTTTCAATGTAACTATAATGGACGGAAGCTAACGATATAATTTGATTCTTTGCAATGCTGGGGCTGCTTCATTAAAAGCTTCATCGATATTGTGCTTAAAAATATATTTGTTCCCCTTTTGTGAATGGCTGGAGCAGTTTATTAGGGAAGTGTCTGACATTACTTGACGTTATGGCTTTCCTCTGCGTGTGATGGCTTTTTTATGCTTCCATACCTCATTCCATTTATTTTCAATTAAATCAGAAAATTGCAAATGAGGTGAAACAGTAATTGCTCCTACAGCGTAAAAATAAATAAAAACAAGGGCCATTCGGCATTTTTTTAAAAGGAGTCAACTTTGATGATTTCCCCCATGCATAAAGAAGCATTGCTCCAAGATGCTACATTTGTATGGAAATCTGTGGGGTTAACAGTTACTTAGTAGAAGCTGTGTGTGCCTGGCGTTTCCAAATTATGAGCAAAAGAAAATACTGTGGTAAGATGAGCCTCTCACATCAATATTACTTCAGCCAGATTTTCATTGCACTACTCACATAAGCTTATGTTTATTTAACCCCTTCGGGGCTTTCACACATTTTTTTCACTAGTCCATGGGACAACTATGACATATATTTAGTGTAGGTTCCTGCATACGGTTATGCCTTGCCGTGGCATGCAGGCTTATAAATGCTTTGGCCAAAGGGTTTAACAAAATAACCCTTTTTTCATGAGATTATTATTTTATTGTAGCCCAACTGGCAGGAGCGCAGGAATCGTTCTTTTTTGCCCATCAATATTACGCCTGCTAGAAAATACATGCGGATTTATATTGCCTGATGGTAATAGCTAATAATCTAATATATGTAATCTAATATCTGAATCTCTGTGATAAGGGAGGATATCAGGTGCCCTACAGATGATTTGACCAAAATTTATACGGTATGGCTAGCCTATGATTGTGAAGCAGAATTAACCAAAGGATTGGCAGCTCACACACTGATTAGGGAATAAATAAATGTGGGCTGCCTTGTTACTGTATAGTACAGGCAATCCTCGTTTTACAACGCTTAGCTTTACAACGAATGGCTTATCCAACGCTGTGCAATGCATACCTATGTTCATTTTTACAACGCCAAAACGGCTTATCCAACGCTCTTACGACGCTTTGCCAACGTTTTGTATGTAGATTTATTATATATATATATATATATATATATATATATATATACACATTTCACATAAACAACGTTGCAAAGCGCCGTAAGAGCAATATATATATTAATATTATACTATATAATATTATTGATACTATATAATATATTATTTATTATGTTAATATTATATATATAATCAGTATATACACTATATGATTTATGTGTGTGCTGCATATCTTATAGCTTGCATAAAATATTTGGTGTATTTTAGTGTTAAAAATGCCTTCAGGAAAGGAACCTTTCATTTAAACAGTGTTCCTATGGGAAAATGTGGTTCGCTTTACAACGTTTCGCTATCCAACGCCATTTTGAGTAACGCATTGTGTCGGATAACCGAGGACTGCCTGTACTCCTTTCTTCCATGCTGTTAAATAACAAAGGAGGGAGAGGGAGTATGTAATTGGTCCAATACCTTTTATTGGACTACCAGACAGTTAATAATTAGATATGGGCTTTTGATCTGCCTTGGATCGGCCGGTTCCTTTAGTACGCGGATTTCTGCATATCCGTCTCAAAAAAGTCCAATCCGCCTTCTCCGGATTTTTTTTTTTTGTCACTGAAAATCTACATGGAGGATTAGTAGTCCTCGGTCGGATGGTTGTTAATCCGCACTCTGATTACATCTGAGGGTTGGCAGGGTGGGGGGGGGGGGGGAAGGAGGAGAAGAGAGAGAGGGCAGATTTTTTTACAATCGGCAGTGTGGATTTTGTATTCAATATGGAATCTGAGTGCGGATTCTTAAAACTCCACCTGGATTGTACCCAATGGATTTGGATGAATTATTATTAATTATTTGGATTAATCGCTCAGATTGTTTAATACCCAATCCACAGACGGGTTTTACCCCGCAGAATGGATTTTGAAGGGAAAGCTCAGGAAATACTGGGTAACAGATTTTTAGGGAAAAGCCCCCGTAACAGATTTCCAGTTCTGCCCGTCTCTATTAATACGTTACAAGCTTCCGAACATTGCAGGGTTCTTCGTCAGGTGTGACGAATTAGGAACATGAGTTTGGACTAGATAGCCATGAAGTATAACTTAAATAGGTTTTAAAGAGTGTTATTTTTACTCTGTGATGATGCGTTACGAGAATAAGAACGGAACCCAGCCGACGATTCCTTGCTTAAGTTAGGACATGGGATCTGGAATTTTATTTTTGAAGGAAGTTGAAGGAAGGTTCTTGGTAGTGGATGTAGAATTTTGTTACTAGGTACAGATGTAGATAGTGTTATTACTCTGTTGTTACTGCAATGCATTGTGTTAACGCTACAGTGTTATTTAACGCAAGATTTGTCTGCAGAGCTATTGAAACAAATGGTAATACATACATTATCTCAACGCAAACGTCATTTTTCTAATTATTATTCATGTTAATGTGCATTAATGGGAGAAATAACACCTGCTACATCAGTATATAGAATTTGAAAGGCATAATGAGTCCTTGTCCTGAAGATTTTCAATTTAGTTTTGGTGCCTGAGGCACAGGGAGATAGTGACTTGGGAGGTAAGAGATACAGCCCTTCCTCTCAATATCCGACTAGGACTCTCTCTCTCCCCTGTAACGGTGTTTCCCCCTCCCGGTAGGATATTCTGCCATTACAGCGTGTGTGGTGCATACTACCTGTTGGAAAGCAGGAAGGCTGAGTTGTCAGCCGATTGATGTGGGGACGCAGGACAGCTTTCTGGGGTACATACCCCATGTGGTTCTCTAGCAGTGCAGTGCCTCCATCTGCCGTAGGCTCCAGATGTATGGAGGCGATCCCCTACGATAGAAATACGCCCTCTCCTTCCCCAGTAAGATCACACATCAGTCAGGAGGTATATGGTATATGAACAGGAACGGCTTTATTGGGTCCACACTCACAAGCAATTGGGCCTTCTCTTTTCCTTCTCTTCTCCCTCGGGGTTGAGGGGTGGACCTTTCCTCTGCATTGTTGGGTGCCTGCCCAACAAGGCGAGGAAAGTCCACACTCACCCCGAGGATAAGAGAAAAAAAGGCCAATGCTCAGGCACTCTGCTGTGTGACCTGCCTCTCTCAAGTGGGGAGAGGCACTACTGCATTTGGGTGGCAATCCCCCTTAAGTACAACCAAGTCTGACCCACGAGTGGGCATACTCAGACATGGCTCTACCTCCTCCCCCTTTCACTAAAGGTACTTCATGGAGTGGGGAAAACCCATGATTACTACTGGCAGGCCTGCTCTTACCAGGACTTACTGCCAGTGAGGGTAGACTGGTAGCCAGAAACCAGCCTGGCTACACCCCTTTTAAGACTTATCTTAAAACACACCTCTTGAATGTACTGTAGCATTTGGTTAGCCACACTGGCTGATACTATACATCTCAGATGCACTGACTTTAGCCACTTCCAAATGCACTTACCAGAACACCCTTCTACTGTCTCTGCAAGTTCTCCCTACTTACCACTTAGATTGTAAACTCTTCAGGGTAGAGACTCCTTTTTCCCATTATGTGTTACATTATTATATCACATGAGCTATTCCTTGAAGGTAACAAGTTACATTTTTTGCAACTGAATTTGCACCAGTACTTTGGGGGGGTGGGGAGGAAACAGAAATTAAAAATAAAATAGTACATAGTAACAATTAGTGGTGGTTGTGATAAGTTCTAAACCTGTGTAACATTGGGTAAAGTCCTTTTTAGAAATAGTTTCACAGTATTTATGCCATGAAACCGCAAGGGAGAGGCCCCTTCTGAAATAATTATTTTATTTAAACTCTTATATTTTAATGATTATTAAAAAATAAATCAAATTGGAAGTTTATTTTTTTTAAAAAGTAGTGGTACTGTTAAAAATAAAAAAACAGTGGGGGTACTTTTTACCCTCCTAGTATCATCATACTTTGACCACTAGTAATAATACCTTGACAGTCAAATAAAAACATAATTAAATGACTTGCAGTATTTCATACTTATGTTTTGCTGACATGTAGAGAGCCCAGTTTGTTGGATTTTGTGGCGTTATCAATCGTCATCTATTTTTATTTATATACAAGCCTCCACTTACGGGGGCATCACAATACTTTACAGTCAGTTTGAGAACAACTACAAGTAAATACAATTATTTTGTTACACATGAGACAGGAACAGCCAGAATTATAATAATAATAATAATAATACATGGTTGCATTAAATGAACAAAGATTATACTGTACATTCAGTTTGCAGCCATTTCATGGACAGTTAGAGATATGATTATGGGCTTATATAACATTTACAGACAGGGTTGAAATTGTGTTAGAAGAGGCAAGATAGGGCTGCAATCTGTTGTCAGAAGAGGTCCTGCCTGAAGTACAGTAGCTTACAATCTATAGGAAAGATAGGTTGGGTACAGGGGATGAGAGGGCTGATGAGTTTCAGAATGCATTAGAACAGCTGCAACATTACCAAACATCAGCCGATGGCAAAACCCTATGGCTGAAGCCTTTGGAGAGACGTGGGTGTTATGTCCCAGAAATTCTTTGGTAGAATGAAACAGCAGCATAGCACAGACCTGGACCTCACGGCAGGCATGCTGGGGTGGGACTAAGGATCTCCAGCTGGTCTTTGAAGTGACTTTTTTCCTCATGCTTTTAACCCCATCCACACTGGCTTAGTGGATAGCGGCAGAGAAGGCATATTGGGGAGCGACCTAGGTGTTATGTCCCAGAGATTCTTTGGAAGACATATGTTATGCATTATTCATTTGGTTGACATATGTTATACATTTTGCCTATAAAACAGTGAGAATGTGTGGTAAATAAGATTTTTTAAAAAATCAATAAAGTCTAAATGACTTCTTCCTTGATTGGATGGAACAAAATCTCATATCATATGCAAATTGCACTTGGTTTTAGCTTCACGTATTCACCAGCTTTAATTCCTCAATGTTACTGATTGCTGCACCTGCGAATATTTTTAGATTCAAGGTTAATTTTTCTGAAGTTGATTTTTTTTTTTTTTTTTTTTTTACACCTTATTTAGTTTTACAGGTACAGTATGTATGCCATGCTGGAGAGCCACAAACCGATTAGAAACGTTAAAGTAAAAAACATGGAAATCAGGCTGTTAAATGCCACGGAGTCATCTCCATAGCAAAATATAAGAGCAGTAATCTGAAATGAAAGTAATTTGCTATACATCAGTGCCCTGAGGTTTGTTTATACTGCAGTAGTACGCTATAAAAGATAAGAATGGCTGAAACGGGTTCAGAAGAGCAATGCCTAAAACATTCATATCATTTCTTTTTTAGACTGTGAACATTACATTTTTTATTAACCTTTTCGGTGCCCTGGTGGTGGCACGATCTCTGGCACACTGATGACCCTTCTCTTGGCTCTCAATATTCTGAGTAGCTGCTTCTTGGCGCTGGGATAAAGTTTTATCATTTTAATGGGGTCGATCTCCTCTCCAGCTCTGGGAAGGGGCTTCACAGGGTATAGAGCAGGGGCCAGTGGATGATCTTAAGAGACATTGAGAGTCATGATCTGAGAGCCCAATGGCCTGCAGGTTTTATTACAATAGAGCTGTTTATGTCATAAGTATTATCGGAAATGTTTTGTTCCTAAACAGTTGTCCAGTTACTTGACACACATAAGAATTCTGTATGTTCTATATTATTTTGGCATACTAGTGGATCTGAGCTGGCATTAGCCGCTGTGTACATTTAAAAACTTGGGAAAAAAATACAGAAAAAAGTTGTACATAGGACTCTAGCATTAACCAAAGCAATCATATCAATGTGCAAAGTCATGTATTAATTTCAAAATGTATCACATTTCCCTGAAAACACAATAAATCATAAAAATGTATACTGTATATAGGGGTCCCCAATTATACAAACTAATAGAACATTTATAAATTAATTTGCACATTAGAAATTGTAGCTTTTGTTAATGTTGGATTGCTATAAACCACCATTTTTCTTTGTTTTGAAATGTTTCTATATTTTACTTATTTGAGGTTTGAGCAGCACCCAAATTTAAGTCATCTGGATTTAGCACCATTGGTAATGTACGAGCGGATACATTTTTTTCTTTCCTTTTTATATGCACAGCCGGTCCTCCCTTATCACACGGAATGCGTCCCGAAAACCGCCTTCGGAAAATGGACTGTCGGATTGTGGTCCATGTTAATCCGCGGCGGTGAGTGTCGTATAAGCGGTTCCAACATCGGATAATGCGTCCTGTGGACTGCATTATGCCTGGTCAGATAAGCCGTTCGATGGAAAGCGGACCATCGGATCCTGAGGACCACCTGTATATTTAAAAAAAACTTGCCTACAATGTATCAAGCATTTCAAAAAGGTTTTTACAAGTATGTTGATCAAAATGCTTGAACTATATTGACATCTTTTGAGAAAGACATTAAGATTTCCATTCAGTCTAACTATGATATTGTAAGTAAATTAATTAGTTTTGATTAGGTATATGAGAACAGATAGAAACAGAACATGTTATACCTATGGCGCTTGGCCCCAAGTCACACCAAATAAAAGGATATAGAGCAGCCTGATGGAAGTAGATGTCCACTAGAGCCCTCCTCGTGTTGGCGGTCAAATCATGTAAAAAAATTTAAAAACAAACATAGTGTAATACAGTAAATGACATAAACACACAAATAGTGACACCACTAACAAACACTAAAACTAACAAATGCTGAGACAAACAAATGACTGAAAAGTAAAAAAGGCATTTAATACAATAACTGATAGTTCAGTACAACTAAAAACACACAATGTGAGAAGTCCCTATGGTATCCTGTAGCTAGCTGAAATGCCCGCTTACTGGAGCCCAGCTGGTAACAGGCAGTGGATAATTGGAGAGTATCGACTCTCATGCGACACCGGTGTAGCTCCTGCCCGTCTCCTAGGCGTCTGCCACGTGTAATCGTCTGGCTGCCGGGGAGTCAGTAGATGTAGCAGCTATCTCAGCTTCACAGGGGCAGAAAAAGCAGTTTAAGCTCCTTCCCTCTGTCCTCCATAGTATGGACATGTGCAGAAGCGCTCGGCGTCACCGGACATACACCGCAATAACACCAGCTCCTCGCGGTGAAGTGGGGAGCTAATGGCGGCAAATTCAAAAGTGCTCCAGTGAGGGAGCTACTCAACTCGGCTTGCGGGGATCAGATTCGCTGTATAAAACGCACAGTGATACTTGGGACCACCCTACGCGTTTCGGAAGACTGCGCTTCCTTCCTCAGGGGTAAAAAAGTAGTGCCTCAGTCTCTGAATGTCTGTACATAAATAGTCCTGATTTAAAGACACAGTGACATATTTAACAAAATGGACATGCGCACTAATACCAATTAATGGTGTCTCAGCATATAAACATAAACACATAAAAACAAAGCAAATATATACAAAACATGCGCAATACATAGATCTAATAATAAAATATCAGAATTCATGATGACCACCAACTACTGAGTGGAAGAAAAGATCTAAATAGGATAATACATCATACATGCTAATGTTCCAATTGCATACTGTCCATCTTACACCTGTTTATCCAATATTATGTTTTATACGGGCTATATACTGCTTTTTTTATGTATACTATCATATATATGTATAGTGCATATCCTTTAATGGATATCTATTTAAGGGTTGACAATGATCACTTGACAAAATAGATTAGCATGTATGATGTATTATCCTATTTAGATCTTTTCTTCCACTCAGTAGTTGGTGGTCATCATGAATTCTGATATTTTATTATTAGATCTATGTATTGCGCATGTTTTGTATATATTTGCTTTGTTTTTATGTGTTTATGTTTGTATGCTGAGACACCATTATATTGGTATTAGTGCGCATGTCCATTTTGTTAAATATGTCACTGTGTCTTTAAATCGGGACTATTTATGTGCAGACATTCAGAGACTGAGGCACTACTTTTTTACCCCTGAGGAAGGAAGCGCAGTCTTCCGAAACGCGTAGGGTGGTCCCAAGTATCACTGTGCGTTTTATACAGCGAATCTGATCCCCGCAAGCCGAGTTGAGTAGCTCCCTCACTGGAGCACTTTTGAATTTGCCGTCATTAGCTCCCCACTTCACCGCGAGGAGCTGGTGTTATTGCGGTGTATGTCCGGTGACGCCGAGCGCTTCTGCGCATGTCCATACTACGGAGGACAGAGGGAAGAAGCTTAAACTGCTTGTTCTGCCCCTGTGAAGCTGAGATAGCTGCTACATCTACTGACTCCCCGGCAGCCAGACGATTACACCTGGCAGACGCCTAGGAGACGGGCAGGAGCTACACCGGTGTCGCATGAGAGTCGATACTCTCCAATTATCCACTGCCTGTTACCAGCTGGGCTCCGGTAAGCGGGCATTTCAGCTAGCTACAGGATACCATAGGGACTTCTCACATTGTGTGTTTTTAGTTGCACTAAACTATCAGTTATTGTATTAAATGCCTTTTTTACTTTTCAGTCATTTGTTTGTCTCAGCATTTGTTAGTTTTAGTGTTTGTTAGTGGTGTCACTATTTGTGTATATCCTTTTATTTGGTGTAACTTGGGGCCTAGCGCCATAGATATAACATGTTCTGTTTCTATCTTATCTGACCTTGGGTGTCGGAGTTATATCCCAGGCTGCTGGCCATTACCAGGTTATTCTATTAGCGCTACCTTTTTTGTTGTTTATATGAGAACAGATGCCACATGAATTATTCTGATCCACAAAAATTCTCTATTAGAAAAGGCTAATTCTGCATATAAGACTTATTCTGACAGTAGAAGAATCTTAAGTAGCTTTTGTTAAGTAGGAGAGGTATTTGTAAGTCAAGAGGAAGGGTTAGGGTTATAGTGGGACTGCAGCTGTTTAGGAATGTCTGAAGAAGGGCCAGCGAGTGACAGAGTTCCTATTGACAACTGTTGGTAAAGCTGATGTAAACATGTCTGATATGATATTATGTTGGATTGACAGGAGCTGTAAGATTATTCAAGAGAACACATGATGATACTGTACCATATTCGGTCATGGTGCAGAGAGAAAGGGGACTGAATAAAGGCTATTTCCTGCATACAGTAAAAGATTAATAGACTAGTTAGATAAGGTAGCCAGGATAATATTAGAAGGGGAAAAGATGACAGGTTTCCACCCAGGAAAATAAATTATATGCAATCTCTTCGAAAAGAACATAACTTATTTGATCTCACCGCTTTTTATCTGCTGTGTTTGAATGTAAGTAATATCTTTGGATAATTAACATTTCTTTTGTGCGCTAAAGCTGGAATACAGAGCTTTTTTCATGCTGCTGTGACGATACAAAGACAGTACATTTTAGAGACACAGAGCCCAATAACCGTTACGATGCCGGTAGTTCAAGAGCACCAACCTTTGGGATCGCAATCATGCGAGCCAGGTACCCTGTTGACTAAAATGCAAGTGAATCACCATCCACTTGTCCCAATATAACATCACCAAAACATCTGCAGTGCGGGCCCCTCTACCACTGATGAGGTTAATGGCTTTCTAATATAGGTTTTAGGGCCTTATTCTATATATTCCGAAGTGACCGTTGGGGATGTTTTAACTCTGAAAATTCCCATTGAAGTCCATGGGAATATTTAGCCGAAAACAGACCGAACAGCCTCTTCAGATTATATAGAATGACTCTCTTGGTGTATTATTTTTTCCTTTACTCTGAAAATCAACTTTTTTTTGCCATTTTATGGGGGGGAAGCGGGGGTGAGAGGGATGGATGATGGCCGAGAGATGCATGTTGTTTTGTTTTAGAATATCTCCCCCTGTGGTCCTGCCCTCGGGAGCTTCCCATTTGGGAGCAAATGAAAGATTGGCTTCAGAGGATTTTAGTACTCACAATCCCATTACACCCCTGGCTGTTCCTACTAAACAGACTGGTCGAGGGTCTTTCCAGAATACAAAGTAAATTAGTGGCGCATTTCGCAACAGCGACGAGGTGTGCGATCGCAGCACTATGGAAACGGTCAGAAATCCTAACTTTTCCTTCAATCAGAAAAATAATTTGGTTCGTATACCAGATGGAAAAAATAGTGAGTTTGGTTAATGACACTGGCGCAAAATTTCTAAAAGTCTGGATTGCGTGGCTATCACCAACAGACATCCCAGGGGTGGATGGTACTACAATCCTGTTGTAATAGTTTCTGAAACACGTTCTCCGCTGACTCAAAGGGGACAGGTAATAGACGGAAGAGGTCTAAGGCAGAACATTAGATAGAGAACAGAGAGGCTGGCCATGCGGGAGACTTAGGCTAAGGCCCCGCTCCCTCAGTCAGCGCGCCCGCACTGCTGGCAGGCGGGGCGCTGACAGACACAGACCGCGATATGCGGTCTGTAGGGAGTGGGAGCCGGAGCGGGAGGTGGGCGGGAGGGGGCGTGGCTTGAGCGGAGGGACCCGCTACTCCCCCCCTCCCTCCCTCCACGGGCTCGGGCTGCAGGAGGGAGCTGCTGCGGGCTGCTGTAAGGTAAGCAGCTCCCTCCCCCTTCTGCCACAAAAAAAAACACACACACTACCTTGAGTAGGAAGCTGCCTGATGACAGCTCCCGCTCCCGCCCCCGCCCGTGATTGGCTCATCAGCGCACCACGTGACGCGTCACCGCTCGGGATCACAATTTTCTTGAATCCCCTGCCGGCTGACGCGTCACAGCGCGTAGTGAGCTGTCAGCGAGGGGGGACTGAGACCGGCTAGGGAGGATTCCCCTGCTGGTGGGGTACACTCGCGCGGCCGTCCGTGCCGCCGAGCGCAGCGGGTCCCAGCCCTTAGTCTTGAGTCTTGGAAGAGGAGAAGCTCGAATTAAAAGAATGAGAGGAAGACGGACGGACCTCCCCGCCCCTCCCCCCAACCTCCCACCCCTCCTGATTTAGGTTCAAATTTTCTTTTGAGTTTGTATATGTGTATAACATCTGTAATTCATATGAATACAAAGCTATGTACTGTTACATGATGAAAAGCTTCAATAAAATTTGAGTTATAAAAACAAAGAATATCTCCCCTATTACCAAAACACAATTTTTGTATTAATTTTTTGCATGCTGGTTTTTAACTTTTATGTTCTTAGCATTTGCTTTAGTGCCCTGAATTTCTTCCTAAAGCAGAGATTAAGGTTTAGAAATGGATGCACTCCAAGGTGAAATTAGAGGCTTTAAGCTTGGGATTTGAGGCAGCTTTTTTGAGAAATAACACTGTAGAAGAAAGTTGATTAAACACTGAAGCAATACTATTCTATATTCTTAACCTGTTCAGTACGGAATTTTTCCAAATCTGCTTGTGGATATCTATGATACCTTTTGCTGAACCAACATCAGAATTATACCAAGATGCTGTTGCATCCCATGTTCAAATTCTTCCCAACATCTGATAGACCGGACAGAGACATGGGCAGTCAGTTTTGAAAGGGGCACAAGAGATAGAAACCAATATTCAATAGGCTTGCAAAGCTGTGTAGCCCCCTTTCCCTATGACTAAGGGAACGTGCTGAATATACCTGTTGCTCACAGGAGGCGTAAGCTTCCGACGCTGGGAACCAGGGGTGAGCACTTTCTCTTCTCGGTACAGCGCCTCGACCTATTAAGGATCCCAGCGTGGGCGGGATTACCCTTCACAGGAAGCAATACAGTAAAGAACAATACACATAGGTATATAACTTGTATTTACTGACACACAAACATACTGTATAATAACAGTAACAATGACCCAATGCAATACCCACACAATACCCAACACCAAGAGTGAGTCCCCCAAAGTACTGAGGGTGCCCGGGGCTCCTGTAACCCAATGTCCACACAAGCAGGCCCACTGAAATGTGAGGTAGCGCTACCCCCCTTGTGTTGTGGTGGCGCATGGTGAGTTCCTTCCTGGCTACGACCAGGGTATATGGAGATCCAGGGTTAGCAGAGCCACAGCGTGATCCCGCGACTTAGTGTCAGCAAAATCCCCTCTTGCCTCACAGGTGATGCTCCACATCGTGGGGGAGCTCCAGCAGGAGTGTCTATAGGACCTGGACCTGGTCCCAGGCCGCAGAGCACCGCGTGGCCGTCCGTCACTGGTGCAATACTAATACAGCGGTAATAAGTGGAGCATCCCTATCTGGGGTCTTCCCTACAATACTGAGATACTGTGACTCAGGGCCTAGGGGGCAATACTGGCCTAGTCCAGGGAGGCACTGCTCCCTGGACACTACCTGCTCCATTGACTCCCTCTGCAGCACTGGCACGCGATATCTTTTTGTGTAAAAACTATATCCTGCTTCCCTGTTCTCCCTCAGCCCCATTGGCTGGGCAGCCTCATGTGCTCCCTTCTCCTGGAGGACTCTGTAGTCCCTTGCGGAGCCTGTTATGAGATGGCTGCCACAACTAACAGACTGCACATGCGCCGTGCATTCTATTGCCCATGAGCAAGCACAAAATGGTGGCCCCTGCACTACGGGTCCGCGCAGAGCTTCGACTGGCCCGCAGCCTCCCCTTCCCACACCGGAGGTAAGGGGGCTCGGCTACATCCTCCCCCTGGTGGAGAATCAAATGACCTTGCTTGGGAACAACATATACTTAGGAACTTTTATATTATGAAAATGCATATCAACATATAAAACTTACTATGTACAATAGGCATCTAAACCATATTAAACACTTCTGTGAGCACGGTTATTATGGAGGCAAGGCGCTTCTTGTACAGTAGCGGCATTCACATGAGCCAAGGATTCTACTGGAGTAACCGTGTATTTCCGACCCAGTGCTTGACCGACGTGAAACCGTGTGCGGTGGGGCGAGATATTCTGTATGGCCACATTGAATCGGCGAGGAAGGTCCTCTTCGGGCATGGTCTCTCGTGTGGAGTACCAGTCTGCTTTATCGTGGCCTGGCTAGTTAGGTACTGCGGCCATGTGCTTCACTCCCCCTGGTGGAATCTCTGTCAACCCCTCCTCAAGATTTAAGAATTGTCCAAAACCTTCTTGGGCAGAGATTCTAAAACACTCTTATTTGAATACTGCGTGGATCCGCAGAGAGGATAGGGGTTATTCTCTGGCTTCTTGCAGATACGCCCAGGTCAGGGCCTGTACCACATTCACGTTGGTCCCCAATATAATGGGGGAACTTGAATGTTCCCGGGGCTCGGGATATATCAAGGCTTCCACCTCCATGGGGATGACTTTTGTTGGTATTCAGCAGCAGTATATCCAACCGCACTTGAATCACGCAATCAATGGGGTAATCCTCATTACTGAGGCCCCACAATTTCATCTTCTCCACCGACTGCATAGGCAGGTGTTTTAGATGCATGCCGTAAAATGGCCAGTAGATGATGGTCACTTGAGACCCAGTCTCCAGCAATGCGGGGAGTATATACCCTCCACTAGCACTCTATGGCTGCCGGTCCTACTCGACTGTAAGCAGTCGGTTGGGGTTCCTCTTCGTGGCTATGCGCAGGGGCGCTATCCGAGAATGTGGATGGCTGTTCCATCATTTGAACGGTGTAGGTATGGTCCCTGGGTGGGGGTCCTTGGCTTTTAACAGTCTTTGGCGAAGTGACCTTCTCGGTCACAGTTATAGCAGCAAGTACCGCGGGTCGCACTGGCACTGGCATAGTGACTGGTTTCCGGAGCACCCAGGAAATGGAGACAGGCACCACTAAAGGAGGGTTATCCTCAACACTTTCCATCTTCTGGGCTGCCGCCCCTTTGGTCTCTCCCTTGCGGGAGTCTTTGTTTCTTGGGGGGGTGTAACCGTGTATAGACTTCATGCCCTTTCACCATTCCCAATAGCCCTTTGAGTGTAGGAGGACTTCCTTATAGCAGGGAGCACCGGATCATGAGGACTAAATGATGGGTGGGTATAGATCCCCTTAAAAACTGTTTTCTGCGATATTCATTAACTTCAGAGGCTGGAATTATATCGTGGGAACGTAGGTCCCACAAAACTAGCTGTATCCGTTGAATAAACTCGGACAGTTCTTCCCCTTCTTTCTGTCTAAGACGGTAAAACTTAGACCAGAGTGGGGTCTAAGGGGGAGGGGATGGGAAGAGGGGGGGGGGTTACTTGGTTCCTTTATAGTCTTGATTCATTAATGCCCAGTCTGTTATGTATGCCTTTCCTGCTAAAAGGATATACTTAAGCTGGGCTTATAGTGACGGCGACAGCGCCGTGACGTAGCGTCAAAACAAATGCATTGCAAAAATCGCGTGTGCTTATAGTAAGCACAGAGCGATGAATTGGTCGTGATCGCTGGAAGTCATCTCGATTTGATTTTTCCAGCAACCGTAGCCTGACGTCACCGGAACTATAAGCGTGACCTTAGGTTTGAAAGTTGTCCATCTATTTTCGATGTGTCATTATAATGTGCCCCCCTCTCTCTGCAAATTACAGCAACATGTATACAAAATGTCAGTCCAATAAAAGATTTTTCAGCTGCCAATAAATCCAGGGAATTGCCTATAAACATCTAGATAACACCATTATATAACCCTGCCAGGATTATGTAACCATTACATCCATGCTTTAGTATCTGCCATCTCCAGCTGCTCACCCCCTTTAATTACTGTTGAAGGGAGGGGAGAAGATAAAGCACTAACACAGTCAGCATGCCAAAAGATGGCAAGGAGATACCATAACAGGGCTTCCTAACATGTAGTACGCAAGGTCCGACAAAGCATTACTCAACAGTCCTGTGGCTTCATAGTATCAAGTTCATCTGGGAGAGAAACGAAATACTAGCATAAAACTTCCCAGTATGGCCATACTTTAGTAACACTAAACAAATACAGATGTGCAGTAGGTATATTAGTGTTGTTTCCGGTTGTACACCACACCTGTAAATGGGACGTAATATGGGAAATTGTGTAAAAGTATTATTGATGTACTGAACAAAACAAGCTTGATAATCACTTACAAGAAGAATGAGTTATAGTCGGATTACCGTGGGTGTATTACATAGTGCAGGTAGGCTCGTTCTCATGATACATGTACTTTAAATCTCGTTTGTCTGCCAAGTATGCCTGTGAATGATCTTACAGGCCGTTTTCCGCAGCTGAGGGGTTTCTTCCCTGCTTTAGACTACATATATTGATTTCCTTAATAGAATTGTCAGGTTTCAGCTGAGACTGTTGTATGGGCTGGAAGGATAATGTATGCAAGTTCCACAAAATACTTCAAACAACATCTGGCACAATATCGGCTTCATAAAAATGATCCTATAAAATCAGTTCCCTTCCTTTGCTTACATCTTTGACATGTTGCTTAGTTTAACACTTCCATGTATGGTATCACCACGTGCGGTAAGATTGTATGCTCTTAGACCTACAGATGTTATATGCAGCTCTGGCTATGCTGGGAGTCATGCATTGCTGGAGATTGCCCAGCGTCACATGGGTTAATGGACGCAAGGGAAGTATTCTTTTAAGCCTCAATAGACGGGCGTTCAATGAAATTGACATACATTTTAATTAAAATAGGGAAGAAGGCTGGTGTGCAGCCCACCAATTAGATGCTGGCATTGACCCATGAAAGGTAGAGTATTAGCTTAAGCACCGTATATTACAGACCGTGAAATAGACTACTGCAGGGACCTTATTTCTGAGCCACAATGTGGCCTTGAAGATTCAATTAATCAAGCCTGACTTTTTCTCGCTTAAAATAACATTCACTCTTACAAACGCTTCAAAAAACAACCTACCCATCTTATTTTTTTTCTAAATTAAAATAGATGCATCATGGGAAACGTCATCAACATTTAGATAACACAAAGGGACTTATTATATGGTCGATCGGCCGCTGTTTTTTGGTTAAAATTCCTTATTGATTTACCCTTAACAGACCTTAACTTATTACTGTAAATGTATACTTATTTCTGTTCGGCACAGCCTTGAGCTAATGTACAAAGACAATGTTGAAGATGAATTAGTGAGATGACAGAGGCGTTGTTATCTTGCATCTTTTAAAGTAACGGTATCAAGCTACTTGGCACTACTTTAGCTCTGTATCAGCCAGTAACTTGGCCGGTGATAGGAAGACAACCAAATTCTGTGTCCTTTAATTGCTCCTATACGAGCATCAGAAACTTGTCTAAAGTAATCCTTCTTTATTGTAGCTGCAAGTACTGCGTGAAAACCAAATATTCTATCCATCCGTGCATCTCCTTAATTGTGTAAAGAATAGATAGAGATCTATAGACTTCGGGGCTTAATCAATAGGCCAGAAGAAGCCACAATTGTACTGCAATTGACCAAAAACTCCCATTGACTTGAATGGGAGTTTTCGGCCACTCTCAGTGTGATTGGCCACTTGGAGGTTTATTGATTCTCAGCCTTTGTCAGGGAATCTATCTTGGATTAACACACACACAGGTTATTGTTGCGGCACTTTTTATCTGGTTTTTCACAATGAAAGGGCGGTTCTTAAATTTCAACTCTGTCCTTTATTTCTTTTTTTAAAGCGGAAGGATTAAGGCATGGATGATGGACCATTATTGGGGCTGGTACATTGAATTTACGGTGGTATTACTCTATGTATGTCATACAGTATATTACGTTATTTCATTGTATATAAAGCACACCAGAGCTAAATTTGGAAGTTTGATGATATAGTCTAAAAAAAAAAACATTCATTTTACTTTGCCATACTGATTTTAAAGGGTAATTTGACATAACAATAATAACTTTATTTCAGATACAGATGGAGTCTTTCCTTATGTCTCAGCATCCATGGGCATGGGAAGCAGCACATTCTGGAAATTGTGGACCCTCTGCGGTGCAGTCCGTAACAGGCTGCAATGGCCCATCGGATTAACACAGCGGGAATCCCTGATTCAGTTTAACTCTTAGTGCGCGTCTCTTACAGACAGGTGCAGCCCGGTAGGGTGAGTTCCATTCAGACGCAGGGATCCCCACTGTGTTAATCCGATGGGCCATTAAGTCTCCGCACTTGCACGGCAAGAGTGAATGTGGGGAGTGAAGGGTTGGGGGTTCCCACGCAGGAGCCGCGAGGAGGACAGGCCATAACAGGAGGTTCCATCTGTAGCCCTTTTCTCCCAATCGGACTCAAAGCTTCACAATTACATTACAATGTTCGGTACGCAGCAAATAAGATTTTTTTTACAGACACAGGTCCCTGCCCAGGTGAGCTTATAATCAATGATTTTGGTGCCTGAGGCACAGGGAGATAAAGTGACTGGCCCAAGGTCACAAGAAACCGACACCAGAGTCAGTGTCCTTACTGACTGAGCCACTAGACTGAGACTTAGCAACAGTTATTGCAATTGTAACCAAGTAAAAACACTCAGGCTCTTTGTAACATGTATTTCCTAATTTAACATATGTTCAATATCTCCAACTCTAGACGTGAAAGCCTGGTGGTAAAAAGCATGATAACAGTATACCATATACAGTACAGTATGTCTTTTTTTGCTTGAGCATGCTGTAACAAAGTCAAAGTTGCAGGGATCAGATCTCGGTTATTAAACTTTTTGAGAAAACCCCAATATGAGCCTTGTATGTTTTACACCAAGTGCTTAGCACAAGAAAAGGGATTAATTAACATCTATACTCCAGAACAGGACTATTCCAATGCCAAAGAGTGATGGGCCAAACGGGTTTCCAGTATGGAGCTAAGAAGCTGTAAAGCTGCAGTCCAAGCAATATCCTACATGTGTTTTTTTTTTATTGTTTTTTTTAAATAAATCAGTTCTGTACTTTTTTTTATTGTTTTTTTTAAATAAATCAGTTCTGTACTTTGGGAAAATACTTGTAGCATTTAAAAAAAACGTAAATACATTTTGAATGTATTATAATGTAACAAGCATTTTTGTTTTTACAGCAACCATTTACAAAGTCACATTCCCTTCCTCTTCTGAGGCAGGCTCTGGCACACCCCTTTTGCCCTCTCTCTTGCAGTGCCCAATGGTATCTAGTGACTGCCTGGTCACATGATCTTCCCCACAGAACGTTGCATCTTGGGTACTCTTCTGCAGCAGTTACAGTGATTTAATGAACCCCCAAGAAGAATCTTCGACGATTGGTCATTGGAGAATCAATCGATCAACAACTTAGCTAATCACTTGTCAGTGTGCAGAATGTATTGATGCACATACAGTAGAAGCAACGTTTATTCTAACATTTGCCGTAAACTAGCCGGGTTACATTCTGGGTATGTGCTGGGTATGTTCTGGGCTAGTTTGAGGCACGTTTAAGGCATTTCTGCATTGACTAACGACCCATAGGATTAACACAGCAGGGATCCCTGTCAGTCCAATTCAGTTTGAATGGGACTGCCAGGGACCCCCGCTGTTAATCTGATAGGCCATTAATCAATGCAGAAATGCTGGGGCTAGTTTAAGGAAAGTTTAAGGCATGTATTCAGAATGTACCTGGGTGTTTCCTGGGTTTTTTGGGGAATTGCCACTGTTTTTTGTTCGATTAAGAGTTGCCTCTACTGTATTGAATGGAATATTTTTTTTTAAACAGCAGCTTGAACTGCAGCTTTAAGACTAGCTGCTGCTAATTTTATTACATTAGAGAACTTCTCCAGCAGTGAAGTCGTTAATGAATCTCTGCTCTTTGCTGGAAGCATGAGGTAGTGTCTGCAAAAGCAGGTTTCCGTCTCTGTGTGGTTCAAAAGATTTCACCTCTCAAGATCCGTCAATCCCTCATTTTACTTTAGTTATGATACATTGCATTGATTTCTAGATAACATTTTGATAGAGTTTACAGACCTCATTCAAATGGTGCTGACTGTCACATCAGGCATAAACCACAGTGTGAATTACAGATGGCACAGAGGATTCTGGGTATTCGTCAGTGTAAGAGATGTGTGCAGAGGTACATATAATGGAGACCGATTTGGGTGCAATTATATCTTGGCATTATTGAGCCTGTTCCTTTATCCAGGCAAAACATACAAAAACAAAATAACACACCCCTATCCCTTTGTAAGGGCTAACTTATTTTCCCAGACCCTATCTGCAGGACTGGAGGGATATTCCCATTACCAGCCTATCACCCCAAAGTCTCAGGAAGTACCTTAAGCAGGTGGCCCTCCATGTCAGTCTCTGGCAGGTTCCTGGGTCCTCTGTGTCCAGGAAATATAACTCTCTGGGTGTCCAAATACAGATCTATTAACACAGACAGTTCCTTTATAATGTAAATATGTTATTGCAGCATTGCGGGGGCATACCGGGGCATACATTTACTTTTCCTAACCTCTTAAACTGGCATGATTATACAATGATTCTCAGTTTCTTCTATGCATTTCCAGTCCCATGAAAATATACATACAGTACTGTATAAGTTTAATGAACATCTCTATACGTTTTTAGCTCAAACGTACAGTACAGACCCTTGCAAGGTCCCATATTGTGTAATGATTAACAATCTCCGTACAAAGTAACAGGAGAGCCCCAGTCGGTTCTGGTGTCTGAAGGAGATTAGAGAGCATTAGTTGTGGGCAGTTTTTAACAGCTGTCATTGCTCCATTGACTTTCAGGTAACTGTTCTTCAAGTAGAAGAAGCTCTAGACATTCGGAAGTTCAAAGAATAACTGTATAGATGACACTGGAGAGACCTACAAGATCAAGGGTCCTAAAGACCACAGCAATTATTATAAATGGGGAACTATGCTGGAATCCTTTGTAATGTCTGTGCCATAGAAGTTGTTTTGACAGCATATCCCTGAACTAAATTATCCTTCGTTTTATCTTGGTGGACCTCACTCATCAACCATAAGCTGATCTGTCTTCTTGACAGTCATGAGATTAGGGCACTGCCGCGCCTGGTCTCAGGTGGGTACTGAAGGGTAGCCGGCTGGAAGAAATTAATGTTCTACTGTACAGTAAATACCACCTCATCTGGTATGCAGGGAAAAAGGAGGATGGACATTAGCTTTAAAAGGGAAGTCTTGTGGTTAAGAAAATTGCCTCATAAGTGTGAGACCCAGGTATCAGGCTGTGTAACTCTGTTATAGGAGGTTTATGACTCAAGTCCCGGTTCAAAATGTACGTTGTTTGTAAAATGTGGGATTGTTTGTTATACCGGGCTATATACTGAGTATAAATATACATTTAATAGCTCATCCAGGTCAGATTGAAATATCCACTTGGAATCTTTGAAAAGAGCAACTCATGTTGTTTGAAATGTTTTCATTTTTTTAAGACAGCTTTAAAGCAGGGGGTCTCCGAAGCTGAAACCCATTCATTTCAGCTCTGGGGACCAACTGCTTCCGGAGTTACTTACCTCCGAAGGGGGTGCCGGTAGCCACTATGGCTGATCTAGCTGGGTTTTAATGTTTAAAGAGTCACGCGGGCCAATAGGAAGCCAAACGTGATGACATCACATCTTCTAATTGGCCCGCATGGCCCGGGAGATTTGAAACTCTGCCATAATATGAACCCTGGTAACCAAGCGGAGCAGCTACCGGCACCCCCTACAAAAGGTAAGTATCTCTGGAAGCAGGGGGTCCCTGGAGCTGAAAGGAATGGTGTTCAGCTCCTGAGACCCCCTGCTTCAATCCACATTAAAAAAAAAAACTGGATTGCCGCTTTAATGCAAACTTTCAACCTACTACTTAGTATTAAAGGGTCACATACTGTATTTATACAGCTATTTACTATTCAGGATCTGTTGAAGTTCACAAAAATGCTTGTACATTTTGCTTTTAGATCAAATGTGTTTATATCTCTGCAATGCATTGCTGGACCCTTCAGCACCGAGTAGGTTAACTATTACCTTAACTGAGAGATTCTCGAGGACTGGAGTTGAGAACCCCTGCCTTAAAGAGGCAATTCCTGCTTTCCAGGGTTCACTAAATGGCCGCCTTTCAGTTTCAAATAATTCCTTCCGCCATAGAAAACAAAAAAGCTGCACTCTGTGCTTTTTGTTTTCTATGACTGGACTACCTGTGGAGTAATCCAAAAGGAAGGAATTGGTTTACACCAGAGACTGTAGGAAGCATGAGCACGGTCAATAACCCCCTTTTAATTCCTCCAGTCAGTGTAACTCAACAGCTACAATTTATTCTTATATTACTACGGTAACATAATGTATTGTTACAGCTTGCAGCTCAAACTGCTGGGAATCTTGACAACAAATTATTATAAACAGGAAAGTGTTGCAAATATCTTGCACTGCTGGTGAGGTGGGCTAAAACCTGCTATAGCAATCAAAGGGTGCTCAGTATATCTGTATTAAAACTCATTAAACATGGCATTAAGAGTTGCATTTAAAAATAAAAAATGTTAGTAATTATTATACTACAAAACTGATTTAATTACAACAACAAAAACCCCACGCATATAGAATATTGCTTGGATTGCTCCTTTAACCCATTCGCTGCTGCCATTTCCAGCAGCAGAAGAGTCAATGGCATGTTCACATTGACAAGGAAGGTGTACAGGGTATGGAATGTTGATGCTGAATTGGCAGGACACATTTTTTACTGTCAGGAAGGAAGCTCATGGTACGCGCTTCGTACCGACCGCCGAGAATCAGTAATTACTATAAATTTAACCTGCAGCTTATGCTAGGTATAAGAGATAAAAATAAACTCAATTCCTCCAGGCAACATAAGTGGCGGCATAAAAGTGCGGCTGCCAAGAACAGCAGTGGCTAGCACTTGCGAGCGAGTTGGTTTTAATTGACAACAAGCGCTTGTTGGGTCTCGTGTTATTTCTCCCACTTGTGTGCAGGAACAGCTGTAGTACGGTGAAAAATAGTAGGTCATAAGCTGACGACCCAGCTGTGGTTGTGCATAAAAATCAGAACTGCAGCAAGAGGGTATGGGGTTTTATTCACAGTGATGCAGAGAGTTCTCCCTGTTTTAAACGATAAACTCTTACCCTCTTCAGAGAGGCGGATCTCTGAACACTGGTTGCCCTTACTGAAGCAGAGATCTGACATGCAGAACCTGTGCGACCATAACCAGTTTGACATGTTATGCAGTCATACTGTATGATCATTCTGTTCTAAGTCACTGCTCATGTTCTGTTCTAATAACTTTATTTCATATAGCGCTTTTCTACCAATGGGACTCAGCACGTCACAAATACAGTATAGCTCATGGTACGCAGAACATAGGAATGTTACACACACACAGTTCCTGTCCAGATAAGCTTACAATCTATGTTTTTGGTGCCTGAGGAACAGGGAGGTAAAGTGACTCGCTGAAGGTCACAAGGAGCCGACACCGGGAATTTGAACCAAGGCCCCCTGCTTCAAACTCAGTGTAGTTATTTACAGAGTCAGAGACTTTACTCACCGAGCCGCTCCTATTGATTAGCAATTTCTAACATTTGGCAGACTAAACTAATCCAATGCCTCTGGATTGGACGCCCCAGAGCATTGAGTTTCCGGCACCGGGAGAGCCGCGATCACATGACCACTGTGTACACCGGTGCCGGGAACCTTGAGGTTTGATACATCTGTTCCTGAACCTTGAGGTTTGATACATCTGACAATTCTCAGAATTCAAGTGTTTGCGAAGCTTCCAGGAGTTTAATTAAAGCCATTAAGGATTTGCAACTGGTAGATGTTTGGAAGGGCCTGCGTCATCTGCATAAAGACTTCACCTTTTTCTCAGTACCCCATAAATCCTATTCTCGTCTTGATTTCTTTTTAGTTGGTGCAAATTGTATTTCCCAGGTAACAGTAGCCAACATTCATGGTATTACATGGTCTGACCAAGCCAGGATAAATATATCATTTGATAAATGTTCTACCCCACTGTCAACCTGCCAATAGAAAATGTATTCATCTTTATTGTGTTTCCCGGAAGTCTTGATTCAGTTTGATAAGAAGTTGAAGTCTTGACACCTCTTCACTTGTTCTACTGTGAATAGTATAAGACAGGGATGGCCAACTCCAGTCCTCGAGGGCCACCAACAGTTCAGGTTTTAAGGATATCCCTGCTTCAGCACTGGTACCTCAATCAGTGGCACAGTCAAAGACTGAGCCACTAATTGAGCCACCTGTTCCGAAGCTGGGACTGATTGAGCCACCTGTGCTGAAGCAGGGATATCCTGCAAAACTGGCCTGTCGGTGGCCCTTGAGAACTGGAGTTGACTACCCCTGGTATAAGAGAACTCTTTATTAAAATCTCTTTTTTTAGAACACAAAAAAAAAATCAGACAACAAAATATTCTACAGTTATCATCTCAACTCTCCAAGTTAGAGGCTCTCCTCCAGAAAATCATATTAAAGACTCACTGCTAACAACTGTAGCGCCTAACTCTAAATCCAGTCAAACATTCCACAAATAGCCATGGTGCCGCTCTAAACTTTTAATGTCAACATGATTTTTGTAATTACAGTACGTCTAAACTGTAAAATGGTGCTTCTTGATTTATATACCTTCAAATAGATGAATCTACACTGCACTTGGGGAGATACCTGGCGAGTATGCACATTTAAATATGTATAAAATATATAACAAATATTTGAAGGTATATTCTGTAATTCAATGGGTCCTGCCCTAATTTGGTCTCTATTGCTCTTTGGGTTATGTGCGTGCACATCATTTAATTTTAAAATAGGTAAGAAATACCGTAACTCGTTTTCTTTCATGATGATGATTGGTTCCAAGGATGGATTGAGGCAATTAGGATTTGTTAGACTTCTGTCTCAGTTTGAAGACTTGCACTGGCTGAAGCTGTCCTTATCTGGAGCCAAGCAGCAAGTAGAATTGGGTGAATTTTGTTATTCGCAGCGAATCGTCTGGTTCTTTTGGTCCGTGGATTTCAGCGGATCAATCTCAAAACGGGTCGATTAGCGGGGTTTTATTATTATTATTGCCAATACACTCCGTGGATTCCGCAGCCTGTTGATAGAGTTTTAAGAATCCGCCAGCGAGTAGCTACATTCGTGGATTGGATTCTATAAATCCGTCAACGGATTGTATCCAATGGCGGTTTTTCATGAATCCGCGCGGAATTTTACACAGCGAAACTGATTGGTGGGGGAAAATGTGAGAAAATTCGGATTTCTGCGGATTTGCCCATCTCTAGTAGCAACCATCGGGGAACGGTAAGAGTGAAATGGGTTATTAAAAAGAATTAAAGAAAAAGAACACCCCCCTACCCCCTAAATGGAGAGGTTAGGGAGAATGAACCTCCAATCAAAAAATTTACCCCACGTGTGTTTTATGTATAACCTCCTTCGTATCCTTCCTGGCTGAACAGAGGTTGCGTATTCGGAGTGCGATTAACACAAATGTGTTAGTTAAATTAGATCATGCACAGTGTTTATAATGGTATTGTCCTTAACCCACGGATTTCAAACAGTTGATGTCCTGGACCACATTAATACCATATAAAGCAGACTACATGCAATGGTTTATTTTGTATAGATCTCACCGAGTACAGTTTTCTTTGAGAGATCATACAAGGAGCAAATTGCATTTCAGCGCTTGACATTAGGATTGAGAGAAATACCGTACTCATTGCATTAGACATTGTCAGATGGATTTTTTTATGGACCTTTTATCTTTAGCACATACGTCATTACTATTACCTGTTATCTATACATCACTTACATACAGTACATAGTTAAGGATTTAGAATGACCGCGCAAGGTGTAAATACAAGGTGTATTATAGTCTAAGGGTGGGACATGTCACTGATCTATGCTTCTATGACAAATAAAACCAACTGGCAATTATTGTACATGAGCCCAGATGCCCATTTTTCACTTCATGGTACATTGGAGAATCTTATTGTTTGATGTATATTTGATACAGGTAAATCTGTCACGCTTTGTGGGACTGCACAGGTTGGACATTACTGTATATGCTGCATATGCTCTGTAAGACTGTGGGATAGGCCAGTTATATATTGTATGCCCCTGCCCTGCATTTCAATCTGCAGTTATTTCAAATGATTTGTACTGTACAGAATAATGCTTTCTCTTACTCTGTATGGATAGACTGTGTAAGCATTGCTGTATTGTAGGGTACACAGGTAGGGATTTATCCCCTTTTCGCGCTGTCGGTATGCTAAATTGCATCACACACTGTATCACACACTGTATCACACAACATGTTGTCCCTCCTAATTACATGGATATATTTGCCGTTTTTATATCGTTTTGGCATCTGTAGCAACCGTTGCTACTGTAGATATTACTGGTGTCACACCTATCCCCCCCCCCCCCCCCCCCCCCCCCCCCCCAGATCAGGTAGCTACTTGGTTTATTCTGGTGCGACAGAAGGCCTGAGGGCCGTGATTTTATGGGGAGACATCAGGTCAGGCTTTCAGCTGGTTGTTCTTCATTCAGCACAGTGCCTCCATCCAATGAGGATCCTGGGGCAGCCAGGATGGTCTTCGCAGGCAACTCTTTTCAAAGACCACACCAATGATGCTATAACTGATCTTTATTTAAGTGCAGTACATGCATGGCAATCTCCATTCCCCTGAAAGCAGTACCCAGGGCTTGAGACTCCAAGCACCCCTCCTCAGCTACCTCACCCTGTAACTGGGTAAGGCCTCAGCCACTCCTATGCAGGAGAAGCTTTTCTTGTGCTCTCTCAGTGCAGAGAGATCATCACAGAACTAACCGGAAACACTAAACTCTAATCGTTAGCGGAAAACCCCAACCCCTCCCAGGGGAGTGACTTGTAAGCCGGCCTCCTACCAGCCATAGACGCTTGTAGTACCAGGCTAATCCTGGAGTAACATCCTATGCAATAATATAACCAGGCCCTGAAGGATTTACTCCCAACACTGCCCTCTCTTTACTGGGACTTATGGTGCTGGAGGGGCCAGATAAATTAGTAGCCCAGGGGTACTTGGCTACACCGGTAATGAGATTTACTAAAGATTTGCCAGCCATATTGGTTATGGTTACTGTGACTGCTATGATATTGAGAATTGTCCTTTGTGGGACACCGTCATCTGATGTAGCGGTCAGTACTGCCATAAACTGCAATCACTGTGATTGTGTTTAATTATAACCCTTATTGGCCACTTTACTACAGAAGTGATCAATCTAATGGGAAACAAGCCTTCCAACTCACCATAAAGATGTTGTCAGTAGAATACGAATATAGGAGCTTGACAAAGGGCCTGAAACATCGCTCGTTTTATTGTTTATATGATGGATTCAACAAACAGATTTTTATATTGTTTTACCTTGGAGTGCTCTGGACATCTTGTTCCTGTCTGTATAGTCCAGCGTGCACCCTGCTATAAATTAAGTAGTTCTGCTCTTTGCTTAGGAGTTCTATTTGGGTGATCACATGGAGTGTCCAAAAGATGGATACTTGGCAATGATCCGTGTAGATTTCATCCCAGGTATTTGTTTCCTGCAGCTGCAGGTGCACTCTCTGATTTATGGAGAGATGCCGCATTTTATTTCTGGGTTTCCTTTAATCATATTAGACGTAGGGGAGAAAAGAGACACACCAATAGTGTAAAAAAGGGGTTATTGAGACAAGATGAAGTCACAGGGTGATGGGCTATATCTCGGCGCACTGGAATACTTTGAAACAGCAGCATACTGTACAAGCCAGACGTGTGGGGGACACTGGAGAACCGCCACTCTTGCTATTTCTTGGCAGCAGCACTTAAAACAGAACTCCTTAAGCCTAATGCTGGGGCCATGGTACCGCAGACCTGAGTGAACAGACTGCCTTAAGGCAGTGTTCGCGTTCATGCGGCGTGCGGGCACGTGCACGCGGAAGCGCGAGGGGGGGGGGCGCATTGCGCAAGAAATAACTTCAAACTGATTTCTTGGCGCGACAGGCCGGTCACGTGAGCGGTTCGCCCAATGAGGGAGAACCAGCTCTGTGACATCACTGAAACGCCCACGGACGGCGCGCGTACCATGGCCAAAAAACGCACTTCAAGCGGGTGACGTCACGGCCACGCACGCCTCCGCCCGGGCGAAGGCACTATGGACCTGGCTTTAGTATTGTATCAGCATTATATTTCTGCCGCTCTGCATGGGACTTTGTTAGATAATTTGTTTTTTTTATCTAGTATAGGGAAGTACTAAATGTTACACATGTAGGAATGAGCCAAACGAAAGCGTTGATTACCCTGAAACGTTAACATTGCCCCCCTTTGACACTTTGGACTATTAGTGTGTTACTTTTATTGCTTTTTATTGTTTTTGTTTCCCTTTTTTCCTGTTCACACTGTTTGACTGCTCTGTTATCTGTGTGTTCATTTCACATATTACCTTGGATTTACTCTGCATTATTCATAAGTATCAGTAAAAATATTATGTTGAAGTATTTCTAACTGTATCATCTTTGAGTGCGGGGTTGACACCTTTTGGATAAAAAAAAAATACACTTTAGTGGGGGTATTTTTTACGCCATATGAGTGTACATTCTTGCGACAAACTATGATAGCTGTTTTTAATAAAGGTTCCTGGCTAAAAATACAGTATTTTGGGGGCAAACACAGCGTGTGGTGTGTTCCCTCAAAAATAGATACTTTTTTGGTGCTGGTATTATTATGCTAGAGCAGTTTTACTTTGCCAGTGCTGGCGGGCACCTTTTGCGTTCCGCCATGAAAAACTCAGGTGTGAAGAGCCTTACACATTCATACTAATTTGGAGCCTCTATTTGGCAAAGTGGTACGAAAAGATATACATACATTATCTGGTATCAGTATTCTCAGACAGGTCTGCAACCCCGCTTTTCACCATTATCTCTCAGCATACAAGAAGGGAAAGGGGAGGGATCCTCAGGCGCGTTGTTCTGCTTGTGGCTCCAAGACATATATGAACGTAGGAAATAAAAGAGAGAGGGGGACCACAATGAGGAAAAATTCAACACACACAGATACCTTGGATCTCTTTATGGGGGTAAATAATAAATAGGAGAGGAGACACACTCACATTAGGTGTTTGGTCTTGGTCAGATGATTAATCCTCTCGGGGGAGGGAGGGCTGGGGGAGAGGGAGAGCCCCCTGATGATTCCTCAGAAAATAGGGAAGAGAAGGGGGAAAAAAAAAAACCACATCAATACAGAGGTTGGCGAATCACCTCTGAGAGACTCGGGCAGCGGAACTGTATTGTGTGAAGGACTGAAGTTACGAATTGTACAGTAGGACTTTTTTGGCGCACATATTCTATCTCTTTTAATCTCTCAGCATACAATGCTCCCACTGCAGCCAGGGATTCTGGGTTATGACATGCAAATGAGAACAGTGTGTCACTCTTTACTTAATTCATTTTTTTACTTGGATCCCTCTAAGCTCATACCTGCCATATTACGCAGCTTTTCAGTACTGCCCTGGTTAAAGAAGGGCGTAACCAGTAAACCTACTCACAGACAGCTGTTTCGACCTTTTGGGTCTCAACAGTGCGAGGCTGGTTATACTGGCTTTGCAAAGTCTGAAGTTTCTGTAGTGTACAATTCTGAGAAAAAATGGCAAGCCCATTGTGTTCAACAAAAGTTTCCGGCCAGAATTTGTTTTGTGGAAACATGTTAGGCATGTCTAAATTCATTGGGATATGTGTTTTCAGAAAATATACATTTTTGTGGGGTTATTTGTATGCTACAGGGTAGTTTTGCCTTTCCAAAGATGGCGAACCCCTGTTTGCGTTGAGCCATTAAAAAGTCAAGTGGGAATAGCCTTACTCCATCTTACTAATTTGGGGCCTGTTATTGACAAAATACTGTACTATATAAAGCAGTAAGTATACAGTACATTTGGGATCAATGTACTCAGAAGACCCGGGGCAATACCATTTTGTATTTAGGTCCACGAACTTTGTGTAGGTTTGAGAAATTAGGATGCAAAGTTTAAAGTTGGTGGTCTTGATATTTTTCTCATAAATTTACATTGTGTTTAACAAAGATTCACGGCTTGAGATTTTTGTAGACAAATACATGCTACCCATGTTTGAATTCCTTGGGGCACGTACTTTCAGAAAATATATACTTTTGTGGGGGTATTTTTGCCTTGTTAATGATGTTGTGCTCCTTTTACATTGAGGCCTAAACATTTCAGATGGAAAGTCTTGCTAACTTGGTGTCTGTGTTGGCCATAACACTATTTAAACCTCTACATATCAAGTATCAGTGTAATTAGGGGACATGGGGCAATAATATTTAGGATTCATTTTAATTAAATTAATTTGTTAATTTGCTGTGAAACAATATGAAAAAAATAAGTATGTATATAGATTTTGTATTTTTCCCCTCATATTTATGACATTATATCGTGGTCCTATGGTATGCAATGCACCCAAGACAGGTATCAATCCTAAAATGACCATGTGCTGCAAAAAGCAATATATAGTTTTCATAGGTACATATGAAGCTGGTGACAGGAATCATACTTAAAGGAAATGTATAGCACAAGTTAGAACATTTGTGTGGACACACCTGTGATAAACACCCTTGGCAGTGAAGGGGTTATAATGCATTCGCAAATCAAATGTGTGAAATTTTGTGGAAGCAAAACAGCTTACACGGTATCCCTATTCATGAATCAGACACAGATTTTTCTCTTGTATAAATGGTGATTTGTATGCCCGAAATCAATGGGAACCGTCTAGTGAATCTGGCTCTAGATGTCAATATTAAAGTTGCATTCATTAAGCTGACTTGATCATTACAGGGCTAAAGGCAATTAAAACATTTAGGCCCATAAATCGGTGTTCTTCCATTTCATGCCATTACATGTCTTATAAAATAGCATTACCTAGTAAATATGGGCCTTTATATTTGAATTAATGACAATTAGAATCCCCATATAAAGCACCACATTTCTGCGTTATGTTTTCTGCTTTTGTCTTATGCCCAGCGATATTTAGGCTGAAATATATTGGGGTTTGCAATTATTCTAGTGCAGAATAATTGAGTACTTGAGTATTAGGTTATACCTTTTTTATTTGGACTAACAATGTACTGTACAGAACATTGAACTCAAAATGCTCTGATACTAAAAAAAAAAATAGGACTTACATAGTTACATAGTTACATAGTAGATGAGGTTGAAAAAATACGTACGTCCATCAAGTTCAACCTATGCTAAATTTAGACAACAGATACTTTATTCTATATCTATACTTACTTATTGATCCAGAGGAAGGCAAACAAAAAACCCCATTAAGGGGAAAAATTAATTCCTTCCTGACTCCAAGAATTGGCAATCGGATTAATCCCTGGATCAACATCCTTCCCATGTATACTTATTTGGTATATCCCTGTATACCTTTCCCATCTAAAAAGATGTCCAACCTTTTTTTGAACAAATCTATTGTATCTGCCATCACAGTCTCCATGGGTAATGAATTCCACATTTTAACTGCCCTTACTGTAAAGAACCCTTTCCTTTGTTGCTGGTGAAATTTCCCTTCCTCCAACCTTAATACTGCTCTGGGGTTTCTTACACACTATGATGAATTAAGTAAAAATAGCCGTGTTAGTCCTGTTGCGATAATGCAGAGTAACTGAGTACCTCGGTATTAGGTTGGACTAACAATGAATATTATAAAACAAGCTTTTGAGAGTTTAGTTTGTAAATCAGTACCGCGGACCTGAGGAAGAGCAGAACTGTTGAAATCTTGTCTTATAATATCAATTGTTAGTTCAAATAACATTGGACTAACATTGTATGTAATCTTTCTCCCTGATAATCTTACACTTGACCCTCCCCCACACACCTCCCCTACCCCCCCCCCCCCCCCCCCCCCCCCCCCCCCCACTCTCTTTGCAGCTCCCCTTCCCACTGCTGCTAGAGTCTTGGTCTTACCAGCTTTCCACATTTCTCACTATCCCTTTCATCCATTCATTGCCCTGTCTGTTTAGCATTCACAGGCTCCTCTGTCATCCTTTCTCATCTGATTATAGATCATCATGGTTTTTACATTTGTGTTAAACTCCTGGAATCTTAATTTTTTTAAACCAGCATTGCTTGGGCCGAGGAAGAGAGGAGAAATATCAATTTTGTCCAAATAAAAAAGTTATTACTTATTGTAATACTGAGCTACTCATTTATTTTGCATCGCAACTTGACTAACACGGCTACTTCGATTTAATTCACAATTCTACTACAACTTTCAAACAAGGGAAGTAGAGACACTTTTTATTACTAATGACAACACACCATAAAACATAGTGAGGTGATAGTTGACTGGAGAACATTTTTGTTCCTGCTGTCACCACTCTACGTGCTCTTTCTAGAGCTGACTGGGCAACTGTAAAAAAAAAAAACACATTTCCATCATATCAAATTTCAGCATTCAGGTTTAGCACACAAAAAAAACATTTATTCGATATTTACTTACAGGTATATGTTAATTTCCATCAAACATGGCATGTGCTTTTCCAAGATGGCAACCAGTACTCCTTGCTTCTCTCTATTGGAAACGTCCCGTTTCGATAGTATCCTTCTCGGTGTTATGCTGTGTCCCTTTTACTAACTTATCTGCAATTCTGCAGGGAAAAATACCCATGTAGGCGTTCTATTCTAATATTTTCGCTGAATATGATCTTTACATGTTTGGTCTACTTAAAGTATGAACGTCACACCTCTTACTCTCATATAACTTTGTCTAAATAGTTAAGATGTCAGAATGATGCGTGAATTTTCACAGAACTGTGCATCAATTGTCTGTAATCTATCTGTATCTACAATACTATATTTAGGCGTTTACCATACCTCTTTACTTTTTCAGATATCTTCTGCAACAGTTGTCATCATAATCAATCACTCACACTCTATTCATAGGAAGGGGAGCGGGAGAGAGATTCTAACAGCAACGGTCTCTTCCTTTTCTTTTCTCCCTCTGTATATCTGCAGTCAATAGCAGCCGATTGCTAAACTCGGTCAAAAGCAAGGAAAAGACAAAGCTATTCCCAAATTTGGGACATTTGCTAGCCCGAACAGCTTGAGTTTAAACATTATTATACTTAACATTGTGCATATTTCAGAAGGCTGGCAACTGTAACTTAGTACTAAATTGATTAGAGGTAGGGAACCTACAATAGGGTTCTTCATAGATGAAATTTAGTGTACAGCGCTTCTGAAACATCATAGGTCTCTTCCTCATGTTTGCTGTGGATTCATTCTAAAATGTGCCACAATGTATATGGTCAAATACGTAGTTTAATGTCCCAGTGCTTTGAACGTTTTTGGGAGGAGGGCTACTTTGATGGGTTGCTTGACACCTATTATTTCCCTTTCATCTTCTTGCCCATAAAACCTTCAAAAACACAACCACTTACAGTATGGACAGTACTCTACTGTATTTGACAGCAGTTCTTTCACATTTACCTAGTTGGTGCGAGTTCTTCCTGTACAGTTAGGAGGACCAACAGCACCTTGAACTGTATCATCTACCTCTGCTATTTGTTGACGTTTGTGTCCAACTCTGCTCTTACAGGAGAAATCTGCGCATTCAAAATTCATGACCAGGAGACGCCTTTTGAGGCTGTGGTTCTGAACAAAACATCGGGTGAAGGGCGTCTCAAAGCAAAAGGGCCGATTGACTGCGAGCTTCAGAAGGAGTACACCTTCATCATCCAGGCCTATGACTGTGGAGCGGGTCCGAGTGGGGCAAGCTGGAAGAAATCTCACAAGTGAGTGATTGTGAATGCCAAGTGAAGTGTTTAACAGAGGCCTCACTCATGCAAGGACTCCACCACACGTGAGCCACCTGCCCTTCCCAGGCCATTATCTTGCAGGTGCCTGTGATTCGGAATGCAGTCCTCGAGGTCCACTTTTAAATATTCCGTTCAAGAAGATTTTGTCAGGAGTGTGTGCGAGTGCAGGGAAAGCTTTATATAGAATTAATTGTTTTAACGCCAAATAAGCCCTCGACCGAGAGGATAATGCTTTAGGGACCTATTGAGATTGGATATCTAATGGCTCCAGTTTCTTCTCACTGTTGTAGTCCATTCCTTTGTGTATCTCTGTCCCTTCTAATAGAAGTGGAGGATTATACAGTATGTGCCCAAGCTAATTACAGATAATCAACACTGTCATTTTGGTGCAAGACTGCTTTATAATTGGGCCTCATTGCTGTATCGTTTGATATTGCTGCATCACCAATAACTCCTAATGAATATGTTTCCTATAACAGCTGTAAGGACTGCATGTTTCATAGTATGACTTTCACCATGAAATGTTGTCGGTTCTACAGAAAATAATCCCTTTATTACCAGAGCAACACATTTAAAAGGGTAGGCGAGAGGTGACAATTTCCTCCCTTACATAATGCATTTGTCTATTACGCTCTTCCAAATATTGCAGAGTATTGTAGGACACTTGAACACTTAATGGATTTATGTCTTCTTGCATACTGGTTTAAATACCCTATTGGTTATGGAACATTAACAGAATATTGGACAAATTACATTGTTCTCAAGTGATGCTTAGATCACCCATTTCAAGTGATTCAAGCAGTCAAAGGAGTTAAGTGAGCCCTGAAAGAAATATTTAACAGAGATCAATTAATTACAACTCCGACTGCAACAAGTAGAGTACAAAGCATAGAAGGGTCTGATCTACAAAATGATTATTCAATCAATGAAAGTGTGTATGTTTAAATAGTTTAGGATTGGTTCCAACAGGAGATGGAGTAAAGTTAAAGCACTTTTTAAGGATTTATTTTGCCTTTTGATGCTAGAGGAACCAGCAGCGCCTTGTAAAGCAAGCAAAGGGGTTCATATATTTTTTAATTCACACCTAAAAGCCATACACTGAATGTCACTCGCGAAAAATAACAATGAATACACAAATTGTGTGTATGTGTTTAGAGTTCCATAGTGTTTGGTCAGCTCCAGTTGGTTGAAGGTCAGAAACTTCACCTGCTTAGACATAATTAATATCTCCAATATAACTCTATTTATGTCAAAAGTATGACAAAGAACGTAATACCAGACCAGCAGATGGGTTTTCCTTTGTTGCTCAATGAATTCCTCAGGAAGGCAGTTGCCTAAAACAAAGTGATTGCCACATCTGAGACGAGACCTGTGTGTAACAATAAGCATGTTTTATTCATCTTAACTTACGTGATAAGATTATATAACACAATATTGCATATATTACAATATTTATTGATGAATATTGTGTGGGTGGCAAGAATAAAGCTATATGCCACCATTCCAGTGCACCCATTCCTCTTATAAAACCTATCACAGGTTCTGGCATCAGGTGGGAAGGAGACAGAAACCAGAATTTTGTTATAAAGAATGTGCTTTGGGTCTGAGTTTAAATCCCTTGAACGAGTGAAATCATTCTCTTGTACACTTGTGTTTGCTAGGGCTGTAGTCCATATACAGGTGAGCGACGTGAACGAGTTTGCTCCAGTCTTTAAGGAGAACACATACCGGGCCACGGTAACGGAGGGCAAAATCTATGACAGTATCTTGCAAGTGGAGGCGATGGATGAGGACTGCTCCCCCCAGTACAGCCAGATCTGCAATTATGAGATTGTAACAAGCGACGTTCCATTCGCCATCGACAGAAACGGTGAGTGCTCTCTGCTTTTACGGGTGCAGTGAGTTTGCAGTAAGTTTTACTGAGCTCTGTCTGAAAGCGAGATAAAGTGACTTATCCAAAGCACAAAGAATTGGCTCTCAGAGGATCCGTAGGAGACACTATGCCTATTGTTCTGACCAAATCCATCTGCGGATTGGGTACTAAAAAAATCAAAGCGGATTAATCCAAACCCGCCATTGGATAAAATCCAGGTGGATTTTTAAGAATCCGCGCTCTGATTCCATATTGAATCCGAAGTCTGCACCGTGGATTGTTAAAAATCCGCTCTCTCTCTCCTCGGATTTAATCTGATTGCGAATTTATAACAATCCGACCGTGGATTATTAATGCGCCACCTAGATTGTCAGTATTAGAAACAAAATAAAAAACAGTGAAAAGGGCAGATCACCATTTTTGAGACTGATCTGCAGAAATCTGTTGACCAAAGGAACCGGCCGATCCGAGGTGGATCCAAAGTCACAAAAAATGTGCGCGTCTCTAGGAGACACCAAGTTCACATTATATAAAACAATAGTTTCTAACAGTGTTTTCCTTTGTGATGCCAAAAAAGAACCACAAATTGTTTGTGTTTCTGATATGTCAACATAATTGCAGAACCCATATCATAGAGCAGGGGTGCACAAAGTTTTTAACTTGTCACTATCACATAGCTTCTATTGTGTTCAGTGGGAGTTTCTGTGCAATGTAATGCCTAGCCCCCCCCCCCCCCCCAAATACATCCGCTCTGTATCTCATTCTCACTGTTCAGTCACTCCCTCTCCCAAGTGAGTGCAATGACACAATCAGACTGGCATTTAAACTTCATCTGTCTCTATCAGCCATGTTGTTTTATCCCGAGCCTCAGGAATTTCCACCGGGAGTTTCCCTCAAATCAGAGAAAGTTTAAAAGGGGACAGCAGGAAAATGAAGAAATCCATTTTATTAGATTATTAGACGTGCTATTGAACTGTTGGAGTACTTTGGGAATATCCACACCATGCCAATCAGCACTAACAGTGAAACCCTATTTATTGAGAGGTAATACCAGCTATTCTTGTATTCACTACCAGTATGTATCAAGGGTGCTGCCTGTCAACCTATTATATACGGCAAAGAAGGGTGGCTTTGCCATGTTGGTCCTTTCTTCCATGTAGTAACAGAGGAGGAAGAGGGAGTAGGGGGTATTATACCTTTTACTGAACCAACAAGTAGTTTATATGTTACAAGCTTTCCAACCTCTCAGGGTCCTTCATCGGGTAACCATGACCCTGAGAGCTTGGATAACTTGTAACCTATGAACTACTTGTTGGTCCAATAAAAGGTATTATACCCCCTCCTCCCTCTCCCTCCTTAGTTACTCTATCATATATAGAAATAGATTATGGGCCATATTTACAAACAGTGTGAACTTGTACTCCTGTTTTCATCTTAAAAGTTTACTATATTGTTTAGCGATGGGCAAAGTTTTCGCAGAAATTCGAATTCCACGGCGAATTAACAAGTTCTTTTTATCGGCGGATTTCCACGGATCTGTCTCAAAAAGTCAGATTTGTCGTCTTCTTTTTTGTTTTTACGATCACTGAAAATCCACTTACAGATTCGGATTTTTAAAAACCGCACCCAGAAATCTGGGTTTTGCTGGAGCAGCGAGAGAGGATTAGGATATATCCAATCCATCTCCGGATTTATTAAAAAAATATGTGTTTTCAAATCCAGAACACAGGCCGGCTCCCCAAGACACACATACAGCCTGTCACTTGTAGGCAGTTGTGCCGGCACGGTGAGATATTGCAGAAAAGGTCTCTCAATGAGAATTGAATTGTCTTTATTAATGCCTGTCTGTCATAAAGTACAGCTGGGGACCTAAAGATAATAAGCAGGCAGAAACCGAATGGAAGCAGTCTTTTATACAACCGCTCTCCTTCTGTGTTCAATATTTGGGATATTAGTTGAAGGATGTTGCGTTGATGAATAAGTTTGGACTGCAAACTACAGACCTGTCTGCCAACCAAATTCTTTCTTGGCGGATCCATTTATCGCTAGCACACCAGAGCTGTAACCTTTCACGAAATGATAGGGTTGTTTTAGCATTAGCATAATGAATGATTTTAAAATTGGACAGCACGTTGCGTGCAGCAAATACCATGAAATGCTAATCTTCATATTGTGTTTGAGCATGAGGCCCAAGACGGATTACCAACAGATATCCGGTACTTCTGCAATATGCTCCAACTTGAAAAGGTGCTTCGATCACGCAGGGCTTCTTCTATTATTTCAACAGGATAAGAAATAATGTGGAAAGAAAATATCCCTGAACAGAAGATGTTTTAGAAGATTTGTTTTATGAAAAATAATAATATTGCACCCGGGCCGCAAAAAAAACAACTTAAATTATCATAGAAACATAGGTTTATTTCGAAAAGTACTGTGTGTGTGTGTGTGTGTGTGTGTGTGTGTGTTGACCTCACTAACCGAACCAAAAAAAA
>WSYH01005216.1:0-42936 GCA_036426205.1 Ascaphus truei | reverse complement strand
TGATACATGTGTAATTCTCTCTTTTCATATATATATATCTATTATATTATATAGATATAATATATATAATATATATATATATATATATAATATATAAGAGGAAAAAAGACCGGTTAGATCCAGGTTGCCGATAGGGAGCAGATAAAGTAGATTATATGAGTTTCTTCAGATTAGGTGATACCTTTTTATTGGACTAACCAATTTATGTCAATAGATGACAAGAGCTTCAGTAGAGCTTTACCTCTCTTTTCTTCAGGTCATGCAATACTGATATACAAAGGATTCAATGGTCAAAACAGTGTGAAGAGGAGGAGGAAAAAAAAAGATATTTACTGTAGATAAGGTAGGGTGTTAAAAGTGTTTGAAGCCAGGGGACAGTGTCAAGAATTGTGGGAGGGGAAGGGATGGCTGGGGGGGGATGGGGAGAGAGAAAGTGTGGATACAGAATTGAGGAAAGCAGCGAAATTGCCAAACAACATTTTGATAGGGTTGGTTGAGAACATCCGTCCCATTAGTTTTTGGTTTGTGCAAAGTGTCTTATCATTCTGAGTTAAAAATGTTTCCGTTCTTGGGTGCTTTAAAATTCCATTTGAGGATTTTGATTTTTAAATCATTTATGGAATGATTGGGTTGTGAGAAATGAGTTGTCCCACAGGTGAGCAGTTCTTCTTCTTCGTGATGGTAGTTAGGGTTCTGTGGCACCTTTCTTTGACACTGTCCCTGGCTTCAAACACCTTTTAACACCCTACCTTATCTACAGTAAATATTGTTGTTTTATTTTTTTTCTCTATCTTACAAGTTTTAGGACATTGAATACCTATATATCAGTATTGCTGGACCTGAAGAAGAGAGGATAACTCTCGAAAAAGCTTGCTGCCTGGGACATGAAAGGTATGTGAGCAATAAAAAAGGTTCACCTAATCTGAAGAACAAAGAATTATTACTGAGCGCACTTGGATATAAAGATATGTAGAGAGTTATATTGTATATATTAATATATAGTGTTGTGTGTAAAAAAAAGTGACAAAACAAAACCCTCCACAGTAAAGCCTAAAGCAACTGTAAATATTACTGTATGTTCATTGCAGTCTTAGGACAGGTGTGCAAACCCGTCTTTCCCCATCCACCGAACCAGCATTACAGAGCTTCCACTGCAGCAACGGGATTCTGGGATAATGACATGCAAGACACTATGAGCACTCAGTGCCAACCTTTGTCTCAGCTTGTATTTACACAAGCAAATCTCAGCTAATGCATGCTGTTTTAAACACGCTTTTAGATGCAGAGCGAGTGAGATAGATGCAAAGCCATTAAAACCACTAACAGGACATGTATTTCAACATTGATGGGGTATTATCAGTGTGAGGTTGGTTGTTGGATAAGCTGGTGTTGAGACTAGACTAGGTATTCACCACAATTATTAAGGTTATGGTGGGTAAAAAAAGTGACAAAAACCCTCACTATAAGTAAAGCAGCAAGCATGTAAATTACTGATTGTTTGTAGAGGGTAGGATGAGGGGGTTGGTATGGCTTGGTATAGGGGTGACCCATATGCCAACGCCCGCCTCACCAGGGAGGCAAGGGGTTAACTGAACTGCGGTCCCAGAATGTGGTTTACACCTTGTCATGTCATGAAAAAATGTATGTTCCCATGTTTCATTATAATCTGTATTTTAATTGTTTTAAAGTGGCATTGCTGTGTCTCCATTTCTGGAGGGCAAGAGAAGAGTTGATATATTGGCACCATGTGTGGAGTCACATGTAGGCATTAAGAACTGGCAAATTTCGACTCCACTGAGCCCACCAGAATGGAACGGATAGTAATATGTGTAGATATAAAGTAATCGATTGGAAGGTATGGTATGGTTTTGGATTTATATATATATAACATAGAAAAAGAACAAAAAGCACTCCGTAATAATAGTCACTGGTGTGGGTGCAGATCCTATAATGAAGAATAAGCAATACGATACCGTTTGGAAACGAAATCAGCAGGCAGCACTCCAGAATTGAGCAAACAAGTGTATTGAAAATAAACACAAAACCAACGTTTCGGTCCACGAATGGGACCACCTTGACAAAATAGCCGTGTTAGTCCAGTTGCGATAGTGCAGAATAAATGAGTTCTTCAGTATTAGGTGATACCTTTTTTATTGGACTAACAATTTATGTCATAGGACAAGCTTTCGAGAGTTATCCTCTCTTCTTCAGGTCAGTATTGCTAGATAACATTCCAAGAGACACTGTTTTTAAGTATACCTTTTGCTTGCTTCATTCATTGTAACATCGCCGGAAGAAGTGATCAGTGAATCTCGAAAGCTCGCACAAATAAAAGCATTTCGTTAGCCACAGAACGGTATCATCTATTTATTTTTTGATTATATATATATAATCGTTCTATTAAATGTTTTAATTAACTGGTGAACTATATATTTTATATATATATATATATATATATATATATATATATATATATATATATATAGTATTTCCACCAGACAAGTCTGTTTTTGTTTTCTGTAAGATAGCATTACTACGTTCTGTTGCTGTATTTATCCATCTGCTTTACTTTTTTCCCTATTTCACCAATTAACATTACACTATAAAGCACAGTAACTGAGAAGAAACTCACTGGGAAAAAAATAACACAAGGGAAATGTATTTATGAAAGTTTCCCACCTGTGAAATCAGGGACAAATACGCCACCATACAGGGTTGTATGTACTGTGGATATACCATTGTCATTTGATTTACCAAATTAACCTGCATTCAATGGCATGTGCTAAATACAAAAAAGTTTAAATCATCAATTATGTACTTTTATCCCTTTAAACATATTAATCTCTCTCTGATCCCCACTCCTTCCACTCTCTCCTAGCCCACCCTCACTTCCCCCTTGTAACGCTGTGCTCACCACTGACAAGGAGGGACCCCGAAACTGAGGTGAGAAGAGTAACACCTGCACCCACAGCTACGGGGACACGCCTGGAAAGTGGAAAATAGGCATCTGGAACCGTACGGGAGTATAATATAAAGTAAGATACTCGCCGGATGAGAAGGGAGGGTCCAGAAGATAGTTGGTGCCGAGAGCTTGGGGTCCAGAGCCGGGAGGTAGATCAGAATCTTTAAGCAGAGGAAAGAGGTCGGAGAGTTCAGGAGGTCAGGATACTAGCCAAAAGTCGAAGTCCAGAGGATCCACAGCCAAGCCGGTTCGATACACAAAGGATCACTAGAAAAGACAAAGGGACAAGAGCTAAGGCAAACACGACCGTGGTTAACACTGGTCATACAGAACTATGCTCAGCCAAAGAAGGAATGGCTGAGCAAGGTATAAATAGGAGGAAGGACCAATAGGGAGAGGGGGAGTGACGAGGGAGCGGCCCCAGGGAAGATAGGGATTGGTGGGGACAAGATTGCCACAGCTGTGCTGGATGCGAGGCTTGTGGGCGGTGCACGTGCATCAGGGGGGGCGGGATCTCCTCCTGTGGGAGGACGTAACAGTTCTGGTTCGTGCGCGCGCATGCGCGCTTTCATCAACCACCGCGGGGAGTGAAGTGGAAGGAGGTGCGCGTGGTCTGAGCAGGGGACGGGAGTTCATCCCGCGTGAGGGCAGTGGAGTCCTTGTGTGTGCGCGCGCATGCGTGCATCCTGAGGCAGCCGCGGGAACCAGAGAGGCAGAAGATGGTTCCCGCTCGCGGCGGTGAGTCTGTGGGGCCGGGGAGCGCCGGGTGTGTTGCGGCAAGGGAGGAACCCTCTTTAGGAGAGGTGTTCCCCGAAGTCTTACAGTACCCCCCCCCCTTTGAGGAGCGGCCTCAGGACGACTCCAATATGGCTTTTGGGGGAATTTAGAGTGAAAGAGTCTCAGCAGTCTGGGAGCATGAATTTGATGGTAGGGTACCCAAGATCTTTCCTCTGTACCAAAGCCCTTCCAGTGAACCAGGTACTGCACCGAACCCCTCGTCCTTCTGGAATCCAGAATAGACTGAATCTCAAACTCCTCCTGCCCCTGAACTAAGACTGGTTTAGGGTCAATTGGTATCCTGTGGAACCGCGGACTCTGGCACACAGGTTTCAGCAATGACACATGGAAGACGGAGGGTATCTTCATGGATGGAGGAAGTTCCAGACGATATGCCACAGGATTGATCCGTTCCACTACTGAGAATGGACCCAAGTACCTGGGAGCCAGCTTGTGGCTCGGAGTCTTCAGTCTAATGTTCCTGGAGGAGAGCCAGACCTTATCCCCTGGCTTGAAGACTGGTGCCTGACGACGGTGAAGATCCGCCTGTGCCTTCTGTCTGTTGGTTGCCTTTCTCAAAGCCTCTTGGATCTTTTTCCAGGATTCCTGAAGATCCTTAATTCGGTCATCGGCCGCTGGAACCCCGGAAGGAACTGAGGTGATGGGCAGGTGACCTGGGTGAAAACCATAATTAATGAAAAAAGGGGATTTCAGCGTGGAGCTGTTCCTTAAAGAGTTATGGGAGAACTCTGCCCACGGAAGTGAATCTACCCAATTATCCTGGCTGTCCGCGATGAAGCATCGGAGGTATTGTTCCAGCTTCTGGTTCGTTCTCTCGGTTTGCCCATTAGTTTGGGGATTATACCCGGAAGCAAAATGGAGGGTGATATCCATCCTGCGAGCAAAGGCCCGCCAAAATTTTGAGACAAATTGTGTACCTCGATCGGATACGATGGAAAGAGGAACTCCGTGAATGCGGAATATTTCCCTAACAAAAATGTCTGCCAAAGTGGCGGAATTGGGTAGGCCTTTGAGAGGAACGAAATGAGCCTGTTTGGAAAAACGATCCACGACAACCAAAATGGTGTTCATCCCTTTAGAGGTTGGAAGTTCCACCACAAAGTGCATGGACAGATGACTCCATGGGCGTTCTGGTATAGGGAGGGGTTGTAGAAGACCGTACGGCCTTTTACGAATGGTCTTAACCTGGGCGCAAATTGGACAGGTTTTTACGTACTCCGAAATGTCCTGCAACATGGTTGGCCACCAAAAGGTACGACCAATGAGGTCAGAAGTCCTGTCAATGCCTGGATGACCGGCTGACCTAGAAGAATGACCCTACTCAAGAATCTTCTTGAGGAAGCGTGGAGCTGCATACAGACGGCCGACCGGCACCTTAAGGCCCCTCGGGAGGTTAGATTGTGCTGCCAAGACCTGATCCAGGATATCGAAAGAGTTGGTCAAAATTATATATTTAGAGGGTAAGATTGTTTCAGAGATAACTTCGGAATAGTCCTCAGACAGGAATTGACGTGAAAGTGCATCTGCCTTTTGATTCTTTGAGCCAGGAATGTAAGATATGAGATAATTAAATCTTGAAAAAGAAAGAGACCATCGAGCTTGACGTGCCCCAAGGCGACGTGCACTCTCAATGTAAAGCAAATTTTTATGATCAGTAAAGATTGAAATGGGGCTCTCTGTTCCCTCCAGAAGATGTCTCCATTCCTGAAGGGCGAGTTCAATCGCCAGGAGCTCTCTGTTTCCGACGTCATAGTTCCGTTCTGCCGAATAATTTTTTTTTTGAAAAGAACCCACAGGGATGAAGTTTGGCCTGTGGGGACTGTCTCTGAGAGAGAATGGTGCCAGCACCGACGTCGGATGCGTCTACCTCTAAATAAAGGGAAGTCCGGGGTCAGGATGACGCAAAATAAGAGCCGAAGCGAAAGATTTTTTGAGGAGTTGAAAGCTTGGAGAGCTGCAGGAGACCAGACTGCTGTGTTACCTCCCTTTTTGATAAGGGCAGTAATGGGAGCCACGATAGAAGAAAAATTCTTGATGAATTTACGATAACAATTCGCAAATCCCAAGAATCGCTGTATGGCTTTCAGGGAAGTGGGTTGTGGCCATTCTAAGACAGCTTTAAGTTTGACTGGATCCATAGAGAAGCCAGTGCTAGAAATGATGTACCCAAGAAAGGGAATGGAAGAAAGATGAAAAGAACATTTCTCTAGCTTAGCGTAGAGATCGTTCTCCCGAAGGCGGGACAGGACTAATTTGGTGTGCTGAATGTGGTCAGAGAGAGATTTAGAAAAGATAAGGATATCGTCGAGGTATACGATAACGAAGCTGTCGAGGAGATCGCGGAAGATCACGTTGACAAACTCCTGGAAGACCGCCGGGGCATTGAAAGGCCGAAAGGCATAACTAGATATTCATAATGCCCATCCCGGGTGTTAAAGGCGGTCTTCCACTCGTCGCCCTGACAAGGTTATAGGCTCCGCGGAGATCAAGTTTGGAAAAAATTGTTGCCCCCTTTAGGCAATCAAAGAGTTCGGAAATGAGTGGCAGGGAATAACGGTTCTTGATCGTAATCTTGTTAAGACCTCTGTAGTCAATACAGGGACGCAAGGCGCCATCCTTTTTCTTAACAAAAAAAAATCCAGCTCCAGCTGGTGATGAAGAATTGCGAATGAACCCTTTCCTCAAGTTATCCTGGATATACTCGGCCATGGCCTTGGTCTCGGGTATGGATAGGGTGTAAGAACGGCTCTTGGGTAGAGCAGCACCGGGAAGAAGTCAATAGGACAGTCAAAGACTCTATGGGGGGGTTAACACTTCGGAACGCATCTTATCAAAAACGTCCGCCAGGTCCCAGTGGACCGTTGGGAGAGAAGTTTTGGACTCCGCGGATAAATCCATTCTGGCTAACATCTGTTTGGGGGGAAGACAGGTCTTGAGGCATTGGGGGCTCCAACGTATCGGTTCTTTATTAACCCAATCCAGTTGTGGATTGTGTAGTTGCAACCAGGGGAGTCCCAGAATCACATCTACCGATGGAGTATGGATCACGTCCAAGATAATCTTCTCTTGGTGACCGTCCTCCGTGGAGAGGGATAGAGAACAAGTCTCCAGAGAAATAAAAGCTGGTTGTAGTGGACGCCCGTCTATGGCCTCCAGACCAACTGGAACAGCTTTAGATCGGAAGGGAATTTTATTCCTATAGGCAAAACTCTGATCAATAAAGTTTCCCTGAGACCCGGAATCTATGAATGCGGAGGCGGGGATCAGGGAATTATTCCAGGCCAGAAAGATAGGCAGCATTATTCTAGTGGGAAGTTTTTTAGGAGAAGAAAGAGAGGAAGAGATTACACCCAACGAGACCCTCTCATACCTTATTGGATTTTGGCGTTTCCCGGACGCAGAGGACAGCTTGCCAGAAGATGACTGGAATGACCGCAATAATGGCAAAGAATGGCAAAAATGATTTGTTATACCATGTGAGCCAAGAGGAGGGCCAAGAAATAGAAAAATTGCTAGTACCCAGTTCATTACTAAGGAATGTCCTAGAGCTAGCACACTCTCACTTATTGGGGGGTCATCTTGGAGTAGAGAAGACACAGCAAAGAAGCCTAAAAAGATTTTACTGGCCAGGGATATATAATGCAGTAAATAAATTCTGTACCTCTTGTCCCGAGTGTCAGTTGACAGCCCCCCTGACCAAGTTTGAGGGCCCCATTGATCCCTATGCCTATTATTGAGATCCCGTTTGAGAGGATCGCCATGGATATAGTGGGTCTCTTGGAGAAATCTGCCAAGGGTCATCAATACATCCTAGTGATCCTAGACTATGCCACTCGCTATCCAGAGGCGCTACCTTTACATAATACTATCTCCAAAGCCATAGCTAAGGAATTGTTACAGGTATTCTCCTGACTCGGGATACCGAAGGAAATTTTGACAGATCAGGGTACTCCGTTTACATCTAAACTTATGCGAGAGTTATGTTTAGAGCTAAAAATACGGTCCCTAAGAACCTCGGTTTACCATACGCAAATGGACGGACTGGTAGAACGATTTAATAAAACTCTGAAGATGATGTTGAGAAAGGTGGTTGCTAGTGATGGGAAGAACTGGGACACCTTGTTGCGTTATCTCTTGTTTGCTATCCGAGAAGTACCACAGGCCTCTACAGGGTTTTCCCCATTTGAACTCCTGTATGGGAGACGCCCAAGAGGGATTTTGGATAGCCTCAAAGAAGAGCGGGAGCAACAAGCTGTTCCAGGGAAAAATGTCATCCAATTTGTGGAAGATTTAAAAGAACGCATTGCTCATATTACTTCCATAGTCAGACAACATTTACAAGAGGCACAAAGGGCCCAACAGAACTTTTACAACAGACAGACTATGGTTCGCAGCTTCCGACCAGGGGACCGAGTAATGGTGCTTGTTCCCACGGCCGAAAGCAAGCTGTTATCACATTGGCAAGGGCCATATGAAGTTCTAGAACAGGTCGGCCCTGTGAATTATAAAATTCGACAGCCAGATCGGAGGAAGGTAGAGCAAATCTATCACATAAATCTATTAAAATCCTGGAAGGATAGAGAGGTATGTCTGACGGTAGTAGCTAACAAATCCAGGAAAGGGGGGGATCCACATGTTCAAATATCGGCAGAACTCACTCCTGAACAATACAGAGAAGCTGTAGACTTGGTAAAAAGGAACAGGGATGTATGTTCCAGCGTACCAGGGAAAACTAGGGTGATTTCCCATGATATCGTCACCAAGCCAGAGATAGACGTTAGATAAGACCTTATAGGATCCCAGAAGCCAGAAGAGGGGCTATTCAGTCAGAGGTAAGAAGATACTAGAATTAGGGGTAATTGAGGAGTCCCATAGTCAATGGTCCAGCCCTATTGTCTTGGTACCTAAGCCGGATGGGTCAATACGGTTCTGTAATGACTTTAGAAAAGTCAATGAAGTCTCGAAGTTTGATGCCTGTCCTATGCCGCGGGTAGACGAGTTAATTGAGAGGTTGGCGAGGGCCCGTTTTCTAACCACTTTAGATCTTACAAAGGGTTATTAGCAAATCCCCTTAACAAGTTCAGCAAAAGAGAAAACAGCCTTCTCCACACCTGATGGCCTTTTCCAGTATACTGTCTACCCTTTGGCCTTCATGGGGCACCTGCAACCTTCCAAAGGTTGATGAATAAGTTGTTACACCCACACTCGAACTACGCCTCAGCGTACTTAGACGATGTGGTAATTCATAGTCCAGATTGTGACTCACATCTACAAAAGGTTGAGGCAGTGTTGAGAACCTTTTGGGAGGCGGGTCTTACAGCTAACCCAGCTAAATGTTCAGTCGGCCTAGCAGAAGCAAAAAATCTTGGCTATGTTGTGGAAAGGGGGACAGTAAAACCTCAGCTCAATAAAATTGAAGCCATTGAGAATTGGCCCAGTCCCCTTAAAAAAAAAACAGGTTAGGACATTTCTAGGCAGTGTAGGTTACTACAGGCGATTTATACCCCATTTTGCAACCCGGGCTGCACAGCTTTCAGATTTAGTTAAGGCAAGGGCACGTGATATATATATAGTATTTCCACCAGACAAGTCTGTTTTTGTTTTCAGTAAGATAGCATCACTACGTTCTGTTGCTGTATTTATCCATCTGCTTTACTTTTTTTCCCTTTTTTCACCAATTAACATTACACTATAAAGCACAGTAACTGAGAAGAAACTCACTGGGAAGAAAATAACACAAGGGAAATGTATTTATGAAAGTTTCCCACCTGTGAAATCAGGGACAAATACGCCACCATACAGGGTTGTATGTACTGTGGATATACCATTGCTATTTGATTTACCAAATTAACCTGCATTCAATGGCATGTGCTAAATAAAAGAAAGTTTAAATCATCAATTATGTACTTTTATCCCTTTAAACATATTAATCTCTCTCTGATCCCCACTCCTTCCCCTCTCTCCTACCCCACCCTCACTTCCCCCTCTCTTCTCCTCCTCTTTCTCTCCCTTCTCTTCTCTCCCTTTTTGCCCCCTCTCTCCTCCCCCTCATCCTCCCTCCTTGCAAACCTCTTTCCCCCCTCTAACACTCCCCCATCTCTATCCCCCCTCTCACTTCTCTGCGTCTCACTTCTTCCCCCCCCCATTTCTCCCCCTCTCTCTCCACCCATATCAGTCCTCCCCTCCCCCCTCCTCCCCTACTCACTCCTCCCCCTTTCTCTCCCCATATCCTCTATCTTCTCCTTTCCTCCACTCGTCTCCTGCCACCCCTTCTTCTCCCCCTCTTCTCTCCCCCTCTTCCCTCTGTCTCCTACCCCTTCTCTCTCCTCCCCATACCCTCTCTCCCACTCTCTCCCCCTCACTCTCCTTCCTTCTCTCCCCCTCACTCTCCTCCCTTATCTTCCCCCAGCCCCCCCCCCTCGCTCACTGGCAACAGGTATAAGCAGTGTTTGCTCTGGTAGAGGAGCTCTCCAGCAGCTAGTTTAGCTCACTGCTAGAGCTGTTGCCCTGAATAGCAGAGGTTATGGGTTCTGAATCCATCAGACCTGAAATTACCCCCTCCTCACAATTCATCTTAGCACATGGCTTATCGGTATAGGCCCTGTAGAAATCCTTTAGGAGGCATGGGGTGTGAACATGTCTCATTGGTTTCCAAGATCCTTCCAGTCTATTAGGTACGCCACTGGAGCTGTCTGTGGGAGAATTTTGACACCACATACTCCTCTTGTCCTCTAATTTGTAGAGGGCCTGATGTAGGTGAGTTATGTATCAGTAAAGTGTCCCAGATGAATGGTTTCAATAGCGAAATCGGGTTTATTTTTAGCATCTTTAAATTGGAAACAGAAAGGACCGATCTGAGGACAGGGGCAATTTTGAAATACTGGTGTGACAGGGTCATTGACTCTGTGTATGTTAGTAGGAGATGGCAGTTTGCATGCTTTCCAGTAGACGAGGGGTTAACCCAGCTTATTAATCAGTCCATAGGTGATTCAAATTAAGCTAGCTCACCTGCTTTAAAACGGGAAGAGTAAATGCCTCTGAGGCAGCAGTCCCTCTCAGGCACAGAGAGAAGACAGAGGTGTGGTGACAGACAGACACAGGCTGCTCAGATTGATCCTGCCCCAAGGGGGAATAAAGCTCCCAGGTAAGGAGCCAACTGCTGTTGTTGAACATTGTTGGGCTAGACTAGGTAAGCTAGCCAGCCAGGTAGATAGCCTGCACTTTTGTTTAGTCAGTTCCCCGACCGGGGATAGGTTTTTGTTTACGTTTATTGCACTTAAAGGGACAGAGTACCCATTGTTTTGGTTACACTTTTGGACAAATAAATCCACCAGCATTATTTCACCAGAAGAGTTGTGTTGTCTCCTCACTAACCTGCCACGCGGGGTATTAATGATAAGATACTGGGTAAACAGCCAAACCTCACCCCTACCACATGCAACACTTATCATCTGAGATCTGATTCCAAAAGACTGTTCATGGACCCAAGGCTCAACAAGGAAGCCAGCCGCTCCTCCTTCTCTTACCATGCACCCCAAAACTGGAACAACCTACCGGAGATTCTTACAGCCACCAACAGTTTAAGTTCTTTCAAAACTAAGCTGTCTCACGTTTTAATCTGGTCTTTAACTGTTACATACAACTATAATATATTATCTTTAACTGTGCATGCAATGTCTTGTATATAATGTATACCCTGCTCACTTATGTAACTGTATTTGTAACCATGTATTATTTGTCATCTTAACTGTATACCCAGGACATACTTTAAAATGAGAGGTAACTCTCAATTTATTACTTCCTGGTAAAACATTTTATAAATAAATAAATAAAACCTTGTCCCAAACCTGTTATGCCAGGAATCTTTGTCGGTGTCATACTCTTTGTAAGTTTCTCGGGTTTTAAACAAGATCTCCACCAGTTTAGCTTGAGTTTGCTTCAAGCAAATTTTGTATAACAGATGGACAGGCTTGGGAATTAAATACTGTACATCGTTTGCAAAGAACAGGTTATTTTGGATAGCCGTATGTACAGTATGGCAATGTTGTAGACAAATGATGCGGTTGAAAGCAGAGATATCCTGTTGTCTTGGTGGTGGATGTGAACAGGGCACCTCGATCCCATGCAACCTGAAAATTCCCTCCAGAAAGAGATTAGCAGTCTCTTTAGCGGATGGAAGTCTGTTAGCAGGTATGAAGTGTGCTATCAGTTCCCAACTACCAAAATTATACTGAAATCCTAAAGAAGCTGGAGTAGCACAATAAAGTCCATATACATCAAACAAAATAGCCGTATTGGGATAGGTAATGGTCTAGTGACGATGTATTAACTTATATTAGTGGTGCTCTCACTATTTTGGAGATCTCATCAATACTAAAAGTATCTAAATTAAGACACAATATACAAGGCTGCGAAACGTGCGAAACGCATAAAGGTCACGCAAAGGTTAAGCCTATGCGCTATCAGTCCCAGCAGTGGGAGCCGGGATACTTTCATCATTGCACATCCATCGGCAGACACTGATTGGTATCCGGAGACTCTCACTGTTTCAGCTGATACTTTCTGATGATTCCCGGTACACCCGTGGTACTGCTCGCTTACATTGTACGTTCTATTCATTTGGAAATTGGCAGTGTCTTTTCCCTTTATGTTTTTAATCATTGTGTACATTGTGTATTGATTGTTGATACATATTTTTTTTATTGTTGCACTTATGTCCTACGGACTTAAGTAATGTCTTCTCCAATACCATTTTTTTAGACCATATTGATCCTCAGTACGCTGTTTGTTTTGTCTTGTCTACTAATTTAAGTTGGTTAATTCTGCCAAAACCAATGTAACTTAATTAAAAATCCTCTGGCCTAAAATGTTGAACTCATGGCAGAAATTGAACAACTGACCTTTTGCATAAAAAATTCATAAACGTTATACAGTATGTTATATTGGAGAATGTCACCTGTAAATTGTTGTTGACTCAAGTTTTTACCGCTGATTTTGATTCCTTTTTCTTCCCAATGCAATGTCTTGAACAATTCTTCAAGTGTTGCTGAGAAAATCTTTGGTGACATGTTGTCTCCCTTGCGCACTCCCTTGCTGATTCTTACTGCATCTTACTAGTATCTTCATGTAATCTAATGATTGATGTGGCATTCTCGTAAATGTTCTTTATAATACTGTATAAATCTTCTTCAACCCTTTGTCTTAATGCATTTAGAACCACTAAGGTGTACTGTAGACATTATCAAATGTTTTTTTCTTAACCTACGAATCCTAAAATGAGTGGTAGATTGTAATAATTAATTTGGGAAATCACGTCTTGTACGATTTGGATGTGGTCCATTCTGTTGTATCCACTATGAAATCCCACTTGTTCTCTACACTGGGTGAAGTCCAGGGTCTCTTGCAGTTGATTAGTGAGTATCTTTGTAAAAATAGTGTAAGTGTTTGGAAGTAGACTGATTGGTCTGTAGTTCAGATGAGTATAACTATGGCATTGTGTAAGGATCTGTTAGTCCCACTACTCTCGGCGCACTTCTCGCTTACCTCGGCCCGCTATCGGGTGCTCCGCTTCCCCCGCCTCCTGCGGCGCGTCACCTGAGCCATCTACGGGCATGCGCGCGTCACGCGCGAGTATTAATAGGGACTCCGCTGGCCCCACCTCCGGGTTGCGCCAACGCGGGAGCATCATCGGCACGTCACTTACGCACGGGACGCGTGCTCTACATGCGCAGGTACCGTGTCACCAGCCTCTGCCTGTAAGCCCTCCCACACCCATCTCCTGCACCTCGTCAACAAATCTCTGCAGGCTCTCCTGACGCACCCCCTCTCACCTTGTCCTCATTGATCCCAGTATGCCTTATATGCTCAGCCGTTCCTCTGGTTCATCGGCTGAGCATAAACCTTACTACTAGCGAAAGTGTTCACTGCTGTCTTGCCTCCACAGTCTTGTCGTGCTTCCAGATTCTTGCTCCTGACCTTAGTATTTCCTCCGGACTCTGCTCTTCTGTTCTCCTGACCTCGGCTACGTACAACCATCCACACCTCTCCAACCCGACCCATCTAGCTCCCCGACGATCCGCTCCTCTCCAATACTGACCTCAGCAAAGTGCCACGACGCTCCGTCTCTCTCTAATCCAGACCACAGCTATGTACCTCCTACGATCCGCTATTCTGCAACACTGACCTCAGCAAGTATTACTGACAATCCAGACCTCTCCTACCCCGACCCGGCTACCTCAACCAATCTACACTCAAGACGCGCCCACGCGGCTGTGGGTTGATGTAATATCTAATTCCCACCTCGGCCTCGCAGTCACACCTTGTTTGTGGTGAGCACGCCATTCCACATTGCTCCACTGTTCTTGTATTTTCCTGTCCATCAAGCAACATGAAAATAGTTTTGCAAGGATTTTCTCTACTTCTTCCCCAACTACTAATGGGAGCGTTCCCATTCTTCACAAATTTTATTGCCATTACCACTTCTTCTCGAAGAACTCATGGTACCTTACTGGTGGTTTCTTCACGCTCTTTTAGGTTATGCTCTGGTGGATTATGCCCTATGTTATCTGTGTTCTCGTAAAATTTCAAGTTGAAGTCCTCAACTCTCTTTATTATAAATGCACAGTCTTTTTCAGTGCAATCATTTGCTTCTTCCCAATCATAAGTCGCTGTTTCAACTTCTTTAAGTTACAGTACATAGTTACATCGTTACATCCCGTAGTAGATGAGGTGGAAAAAAGCTATATATTCATCAAGTTCAACCTATGATAAATTTAGATGGCAGATACTTATCCTATATTTGTGTAGCACCTTCCCCCCCCCTAAGGGAGATTTGCATGTACCTGGTGTATGTGATGCTAATCTGTATGTGTACAGAAGGCTGAGTCTCTGCTGTTGGGGTTTGGGAGTAGCAACAGGACAGGTTTTCAGCATTTCCTCTCTCTCTGTGCAGTGCCTCCATCCTGCAGGGACCCTATTAGAAACAGGGGTCACCCCCACAGGCAATTCTCTCATCCATAGAGCAAACAGCAGTGATGGTACAACTGGATCTTTATTGTGACAGATGGTCATTTTATCTCCCATGCAAGAGAGGTACAATCATAGGCAGTTCTCTCTCCTACCCCTCGCAGCTTGCATCAGAGCTTAGCTCGCAGGACCCATCCCTGGAATCAGCCCATGGAGCTTGAGGCCCCAAGAACCTATCCTTAGCTTCCTTATCCCCTGATGGGCTAAGGGGTATTCACCCACTCCCTAAGGAGAGGCTATCTGAAACTCCACATATAACACTCCAAATTTAGCAGGATCCATGTCATGTATCCCAGGAAAGGGTCCCACTCCTTAGGCCCGGCAAGAGGGCAGCACCCCTCCAGCTTAGGGGCCTGTCAAGCCAGGTGGTCACTTTTCTTTTCACGATTCAATTTTATTATCTCTTTTCTTCCGGGTTCTAAAAATACCAAAGCCGACACTCTCTCCCACCAGTTCCTGGTAGACGACAAAACCGAGGATCAGCAGAAACCTATTCTTCCCTCCAAATATATTCTTTCTGCCAACAACTTTGATGCTTTGAAAGACATTGTACAAAAACAATCTCACATTCTGGAGGATCTCGTAGTTCCTGATGGTCGATTGTTTACCCCACCACCACATCGGAGGAACGTTCTTGAATAGTGTCCTTCTTCTAAACTTTCTGGACATTCAGGTACTAGAAGGACTACGGATCTCGTGGAGCGGACCTTTTGGTGGCCCGTTATGCAAAAGGACATCAATGAATTTGTTGCTGCGTGCCCGACATGTGCTCGGAATAAGACTCCCTGGAATAAACTACCAGAACTCCTTCGACTTCTTCCCATCCCGGACCGTCCATGGACTTCATAGTCGAACTGACAGTATCTAAATGGATGAACACCATCTTAGTTCTGGTAGATCGCTTTCTACAACAAATCAGGGGAGCTCGTCTCGTAGTTATGAAATAAAGAAACACTACATAGTGTAATACTGTTGTGAATAAATTTGTGCAAACAAAGCTCAAAAATGACTACTCACAATAAAGCAGTCAAATTCAGGCAGTCATCCAACTTAAAGGGTGGATTTTCCCTGTGTATACAGCAGCCACCAGCCCCCAACCTCCAAGGAGAAAAAAAAGAAGAAAAGAGACCATATAGTGCAGATGGTATTTAGTATTAAAAGGGATTAAAAAAATGCAGGCTTACACATCATATGATCGAGGTGGGCAGTATGCTATTATAGGTAGTGGGTGCTCATCTGGTCGCGATCCTTTTGAGTTCCTCACTATCCTCTGCTCCACCGCAATACTCTCGCGTCCATGCCAGGCACTCCCTTTGCGTCACTTCCGGTTGTTAAGCGAACTTCCGGATCTGATGACAGGGGTGGACCTCAGTTGTTCTTCCTCTTTGGTATGGGCTGAAACACTCTACATGTTTCGCCGTTGTTACAGCTTCATCATGTCATGTCCTGTGTTGTCTGACCTTGCTTGTTTTTGGGATTCCGCACTTCTCCAATCCTGACCCAGCTTACCAACAATGATCTGTTCCTCTCCGCTCCTGACCCCGGCTTATCCACGATGATCCGCACCTCTCCAATCCCGACCTTGGCAAAAGTACCTGCAATGATCTGTACCTCCAATCCAGACCTCGGCAAGTATCACTGTGTCATATGCTCTAGCCTGCTGTACCCATGCTTGGCCACCGGGACTGCTGCCACTCTCAATGTCTTGTTCTAGCCTGAAGTACCTATACTTGTTTACCGGGATTGCTGCTGCTAAACTAAGGAACATTCCAGATTCTGATTTAGCACTTCCTCTTTGATGCACCAGAAGAGGAGGGCACAAAGTCTGCACCATGATTGGTTATACACAGACCCTTGTGGCACCACCTCTTCTGTCACTCAGAGAGTCAGCATGAGGGGGGTCAAAGCCCAAGGATAGCCTGCCACAGCCTGTAGCTACAAAGGACTTACAGAAGGCAGAGAGGCAGTCTGGGCCAGCCATGGCTACACTCTCTTCTGGGTGGAAAATTCCATGGCCTCACTGGAACGAATTTGATGCACCATCCATCACTCTGGATCCTGAAATGCAATAACAGTTTACACATATGATGGTACAACATAACCAGAATACATATATGGACATCAGGGACCCAAATCATCCACTGGTTACAGCGATGATTTATCTAACTCTTCTAACAATAAGAGTATGGGGCACTGCTTATAATATTTGGGAACAGGCTTTTTGAATCACCCGTCCCCCAAAATCCTTTTACCCACACAGAATACACCTTATGGGCACCAGCTTGCTGTCAGACTTCTACTCTATACATGAATATACATGTCCCTATAAGCCACTCTCGCATTATGGAACAGATACTGGAATCAGTAATGAATTCCTTAACACTAGTTTTAGATTGGAATAATCAGTGATGGCCAACTAGAGCCAATCATGCCGGTTGTCATCTATTTCTTGCATGATCTGTTCTGGGACATAAGAGAAATCATAGCTTTGAGACTGACTGTACCGGTTTTTATTACCCTGTCAGCTCGGCTAAGCCTTAGTATTTTGCGGCCTGTTCCCTGGCCAGGACATCTACCAACAAGAACCTAGTTCTGTCTATGCTGCTGACATAGCCATGGAATATAGGGTCCTACCACTTAAGGGGTTCCCCGGACAAAGGTTCAGGCCTCGGGCTACTTGGCCTGGTACATACCTGGGAAGATACTCCAGAGGTATTAGATTTCTCAGATTGTGGTCTGGACGATTCCCAGAAAGATCTGGAAGACCCTGGCGACTTAGAGATTTACGAATGGGTGCTGGTAGTTCTCCCTCTGAATCATCAGAGCTGCTATCCCCCCTCCCAAAAGACCAATCCCCCAAGTCATGGGATAACCCAGGGGACACATCATAACATGGGAACCGTGAAAGCAGAAAGGTAGAGATGGTAGATCAATGGCAGTGGCCTGGACAGGGGCAGGAGTTGGCAAGACCGGTGACTGGGGCCTAGCAATGTCCATGGCCTATCCATATAGTGCAGGCTTACCACAACCCTGTGGAGGTGGTAGGAGTGACGTCGGGGGCCCTTACTTTGGGCCATATAGCAGGGAGCAGTCCCAGACTCACCGCTGTTGGAACGAGCGGTGCTTTTGTAGGCTGCGCAGACACATCTTGGTGACGTCAGTCGGCTGCGACAGACTCGCGAGAGCTCCAGGGAGTTCATTCACCTGCGGCACACCGAACAAGACCTCCACCTCCAGTGGGCTCCAGGATTTCCAGAGTCAGTCCCCCACTAGGGCAGATGACATCCATACCCCTGCCCAATAGACTGAGCTCAGGCCAGGGGGATATAAAAAGGGATGATTTATTGGTAGCAGCCACTGCTAGCAGTACAGTGTATGCAGAAGGATTGATCTAGGTCCCCAGACCTCTGGATGGTGCTTTGGCTCTCTGGTAGCCTTGAGGCCTATAATCTCTCTTGCTCAGTCAACCCATGAGGGACTAACTGCATGTCTCACTTCCAGCCGAGAGCTCAACTTCTTGCTTCCTAACCCCAGGAGGGTTGGAGCTGAACTGCTATAATTTAGCACTTCCTCTCTCAGAAGGGGAAGGCACAAGGTCTGCACCATGATTGGTTGTACACAGACCCTTGTGGCACCACCTCTTCTTTCACTCAGAGAGTCAACATGAGGGGGGTCAAAGCCCCAGGATAGCCTGCCACAGCCTGTATCTACAAAGGACTTACGTGACAGGAGGCAGAGAGGCTTTCTTGACCAGCCATGGCTACATATATACAGTATACTGTGTATGTATATATAAAACACTCAAAAAGAACAAAGCAAGTCCTATATGAAGCACTCAAATATACAAGAGAAATTTAAATAAACAGATGGACTTTATTAATAATCATAGAAAAAAACAAAAACAAATAAAAAATAAGTAAAACATATGTATATACTGTATGTCTGTATTGGACTAACAATTTATGTCATAGGACAAGCTTTCGAGAGTTATCCTCTCTTCTTCAGGTCATGCAATACTGATATACAAAGGATTCAATGGCTAAAACAGTGTAGAGAGAGGAAAAAAAAAAAAAAGATATTTACTGTTGATAAGGTAGGGTGTTAAAACTCTCTCTCTCTCTCTCCCCCACGCTCTCTCTCCCCCACACTCTCTCTCTCTGTCCGCCACACTCTCTCACACTCTGGATCTGGATCTCTTATTTACCCTATATATCTTAGCTGCCCTATACTACACCGAAATAACCTATACTGCTTTCTTCCAGATCTGACTCAAGCTTCACACGGAAGACATCGGAAGACAGGTAGGGAACACATCCCCTCCAATGTATAACATTGCGGGAATGAGGGTACCTGGACATTGAGGGACTGCGGATCAGGTAAGATCCCAGGCGGGATTGCTGCTTTAGATATTGTGAAGCGGGGACGTCCAGACACTGGTTAAGGGGTTCAGGAAACTAGTCATTCACACCTGGCTTTTATTTCTAGATCCAACATTTACACACACACACACATACACACACACACACACACACACACGTAACAAGGACTAATTGTAGTATAATGTAATACAATAAATACATTTATGTCAAAAACGAATGTTTTGACTAGGAATTTATTAAATGTATTTTATTTATATATTTTATTTTAAAGCGGGGTTGGGGGCGGGACTAAGGGCGGAGTTGGGGGCGGGACTAGGGGCGGAGTTGGGGGCGGGACTAGGTGGCGAGTAGATTTTTTGGTTGGGCGAGTAGATTTTTGGGTGATTTGTCGAACACTGTATATATATATATATAGCAACTGTAAATATTACTGTATGTTCATTTGCATGTCTCAGACAGGTCTGCAACCCTGTCTTTCCCCATTATCGCCCAGCATACAGCGCTTCCACTGCAGCAAGGGATTCTGGGAAATGACATGCAAATGAGCACTCAGTGCCACCTTTTGTCTCAAGCTTGTATTACATAAGCAAATCCTCAAGCCAATGCATGCTGTTTTAAACACAGCTTTTAGACAGAGGCTGGGATGAGATGCAAAGCCATTAAACCCACTCACAGACATGTTTCAACCTTGATGGGTATCATCAGTGTGAGGCTGGTCTTAATGGCTAAGCAGGTTTGAGACTAGACTAGGTAATCACCACTATTATTAAGGTTATGGTGGGTCACTTTTTTTACCCACCATAACCTATATATATATATATATATATACATATATACAGTGTTCGACAAACCTATACATTTGCTCGCCCCGGGCGAGTGGATTTAACCCCCGGGCGAGTAAATATTGGCCCAAGCAGCACACGTTTGGTACTAGGTGGCGAGTAGATTTTTTTGTGTGGCGAGTAGATTTTTTGATGATTTGTCAACCACTGCATATATATATATATAAATTCAACCTGTCAAATTACCTTAATCTGAGGCCAAGTTTAAACGACTCAACATAGACTTGGAAACACAATTGGTTGGGTTTACCAATTTCTGAAATAAATAAGTATACTGACCACTCTCATGTGTAGGCTCAAATCTAGACTTAAACCTAAGCCATAAATGTTTTACCTCCAGATCCATTATATCTTCTGGGTCTGTACAACCACTAGAAAAAAAAAGATCTTTTAAATCCCAGTAGCACTAACCTCTCTAAAAGAGAGAGAAGTGGTCACAGACCCCATAACCAATCCAGTACTTTTATGAACAACATTGTGACTATGATAGGATACTCCAGGGCACTGTCAGACCCCAGAGAAACGCCACTAAGATCATCATCAATGTGGTCGACAATAGGCCAATTATTATCATTAATCACAAATATTTATTTTACAGGAAGCTCTCCGACAAAACGATGAAGATCTAGCATGGTATTAAAAACATGAAAGTGTATAGATGGAACAAAATTGAGACCTTTGCCCATAACAGAAAGTTGAAAGGGTGTTAGTGCGACACTGGACAAATTAATAACATTATGGTCATCGATATATTTTCGTCCCGTTTGTATCTGTTGCCCCCCCGGTCGTACCCCACGTCTTCCTCCCCCTTTCCCTTCTCTTAATGTACTTCTGGTATTGTGTGTCCAGTATACTCGGGGCCCTCCATTTAGCTCCTCTTTCTTTGACTTTCGTGTCATCTGCTGATCCATGGCATATCGATCCCGATCCAGTGCTAAAAAGGGGACGATATGAAGGATGCTCCTTGCGTGGATTCTTAATCCGATTATACTGGATCCATACTAGAATAATTAAAGGGTTTGGCTCTGGGAAATGTTTTGTCTCCAAGTTTATATCAAACTAACAGGTCAGAAACGCCACATTGGTTGGTTAGTGTTGGCCTGTACTGTTGTGGTTCTAGAATAAGTGTAGTAAATATGTCGTGAAGTCGAAAACTTTCTCAAGGACCAATACACAAAAACTGTATTCCATAAAACAACATATCAATTGTAATTCGATTAACATTGTTTTTCTTCTTACATGTAAATGTGGAATGCAATATGTGGCTAGTACATCTACCTGGAGACATCGTAAAGAAAGACTCAGAGAGCACATACGACATATAGAACATGGGGATTTGGAATTCCCGGTGTCCAGGCATTTTTCTACTTTTCATCATTTCGGATTTATCTTTCCTGTCTTTCCAATGTAATAGGTGGAGACATTTTCAATAATTTATGTAAGAGAGAGGTATTATGGATTTTTTAATTAAAAACAAGGAGCCCCGGAGGTTTAAATAAAGATTATTCCACTCTAAACATCCCACAACTTCAGTGCTGCAGGATCCCATTAGATGTGGCGATGGCTTAATCGCTCAGCTAAAAGCCCATATTGTAATATATGAATTACAGTAGCCTGCAAAACATGGCGAGTGAGGCTCGTCTTGTTTCTGAAGGCCTGGACACATAAGGGATTACCCCCAGGCATGTAATGAGTTCATTTTTGTCTCTTAGTAAAAAATGTCTATTTACATACATTTAAATTATTCTTACATAGTCTGAAAATCTCCATTATATAATATATTTAGTGATTTATTTTTATTTATAAAACTAGCTGAGAGACCCGGCGTTGCCCGGGATGTAATGTTCCCGTTCCCCTCTCTCTCCTCCCCCCTCTCTCTGTTTGTCCCCCATTCACATCAATCCAGTCCCCCCCCTCCCTCCCTCCCTCCTTTACAGCTTCATGTAGCGTGTGTGCGTCAGTCACTGTGTTACCAGGAAGTCATAAACTGAGAGTTACCTCTCGTTTTCAAGTATGTCCTGGGCATAGAGTTATGATGACAAATTTGGGTGGCAAATATATTAGGGTGGTAATAAATATATAAACTAAAGTCTAACTATATATTCTCACTTAAAAGGCTCACTTTAATGCCTCACTAAAAGATGACAAATGCCACCTTAGCAAACTTGACACCCTCTACAATTCAATATGCTGCTTTGTTCTCCAATGCAACTACAACACACATCACTGCGAAATGCTCAAAGAACTAGATTGGTCATCACTTGAGTCTAGGCGCAAAGTTCACCTTTCCTGTCTTGCCTTCAAATAATTTCTGGGCAAGCTACCCATCTATCTAAACAAGCTCCTCACCCCTACCACACGCAGCACTTATCTGAGATCAGACTCCAAAAGACTGTTCATGGTCCCAATGCTCAACAAAGTATCCGGCCACTCCTCCTTCTCTTACCATGCACCCCAAAACTGGAACAACCTACCGGAGACTCTCACATCCACCACCAGTTTAAGTTCTTTCAAAACTAAGGCTGTCACACATTTTAATCTAGTCTGTAACTGTTACATACACCTATAATATATATTATCTCTAACTGTGCATGCAATGTATTGTATATAATGTATACCCAGGAAAGATGAACTTGCGCCTAGACTCGAGTGATGACCAATCTAGTTCTTTGAGCATTTTGCAGTGATGTGTGTTGTAGTTGTATTGTAGGACAAAACGGCATATTGAATTGTAGAAGGTGTCAAGTTAACTAAGGTGGTGTAAGGATCCAGCGCAGACTCCGACCCCGCCAAACTCCAGTCCTGATTGGCTCTCGTCGGTGTCTGCGGCAGAGTTTAAGAAGAAAAACACAGGCTGATGTGATTCTACCTGCTCGCGTCTGTCACGATGACGTCACACGTTCCATTATGATGCCGCATGCCTCCAATCCGATGTACCAGACAGGCACCTTTTCTCTTGCAGTGTTCCACGGCTGCAGGATCATCTGATCTAACCCATGCTGGGTTCTTACACTATGGCAGTCAAATGTTGTAATGGATTGCAGAATGATACAGGATAATAAGTAATGACCAGCCTCACCCTTCGTGTTTCGTGAGCAATGTCTCACTTCATCAGGTGTGGATCTAACAGCCGTGCGAGTTGAGAGGTGCCTGTCCGGGACATCGGATTGGAGCCGTGCGGCATCATATAGTGGAACGTGTGACGTTATCGTGACAGACGTGAGCAGGTAAAATCACATCAGCCTGTGTTTTTCTTCCTAAACTCTGCCACTGACAAGAGCAGCCATTGAAGTAGTGTGGAAAGTGTTTGGTCCCAAGCACCCTCAATCAGGCTGAAAAGTATTAAAAGACTTAAAAGGATGAAGGAGTATGTATACCTTTGAGGACTCCTGCTGACCACCAGAGGTTTTCCCAGTATCAAGTATTCATTTTTCACTGAGCATGGAGTGAAGACCAGTGCCAAGGAGGACCACAATTCTTTCCACAAGGCCTCCCTGAGGTTGCTCCTACCCATTATCATTTCCAGAGACTCAGGCCATGAAGGCATATATCCAGGAGAATCTGCTGAGAGGTCTCATCAGGAAGTCATCCTCCCCTGCCAGGGCCGGCTTCTTCTTCATAAAGGATGGGTCACTCCGGCCGTGCATCGACTATTGTGGATTGAATAAAATTACAATCAAGAATCGCTATCCGCTGCCACTCATCTCCGAACCCTTTGACCACTTACAGAGAGCATCTATCTTCACGAAACTCTACTTATGAGGAGCATATAACCTAGTACGTATTCGTCAGGGCAACGATTGGAAGACAGCATTCAAAACTCAAGATGGACATTACGAGGCTGTGTAATGCCCCCACCGTCTTCCAGAGCTTTGTCAATGAAATCTTTTATGATCTGTTGGATAAAGTTGTCATCATCTACCTGCATGACATCCTACTTTTCTCAAAGTTGGCGCACGATCACACTGATCATGTAAAACAGGTTCTGCAACGGTTAAGAGAGGACTGCTTGTACGCGAAGCTGGATAAATGCCAATTTCATCAGGCTAGTACCTCCTTCCTGAGCTACATAATCTCTGCTACAGGCCTGGTTATGGATCCGGCAAAGGTAAAGGCAGTTCTGGAATGGCCACGCCCCATCGGCATGAAGGCTATCCAGCGATTCTTGGGATTGCCAACTATTATCGACGTTTCATCCAGAACTTTTCCTCGGTCCTGGCTCCCATCACTGCTCTGACCAGCAAGGGGGCGGATCAATCGCAATGGCCTGCTGAAGCAATAAAAGCCTTTGAGATATTAAAAAAAAGCATTCGCATCAGCTCCGATCCTGGTTCGTCCTAATCCCGCTCTACCCTTTCCCCTGGAGGTGGATGCAACTGAAGTAGGGGCAGGGGCAGTGCTGCCCCAACGAAAGGATGAGAAGACGAAGCTACACCCTTGTGCTTTTTTTTTCTAAGAAGTTCTCACCGGCAGAACAGAATTATGACGTGGCCAATAGAGCGCTTTTGGCTATTAAGATGGCACTACAAGAATGGAGGCATCTATGGGAAGGTACGGATAATACCATCACGATTCTGACTGATCACCAGAATCTTATGTATATTGAGGGCGTACAGCGCCTGGGGTCATGACAATCCATGGGCACTCTTTTTCTCACACTTCAATTTCATCATATCTTATATTCCCAGCTCCAAGAATATAAAAGCTAATGCTCTCTCTCGCCAGTTCCTGACGGATGACATAGTGGAGGATCGCACTGAACCTATCCTTTCACCTTTCCAGATTATTGCTTCCATCACCTTCGACACCTTGGAGAACATCGTTGACAAGCAGTCTCAGATCCCAGGGGGTGTCAACATTTCGGTTGGTCGGCTCTACGTATCTTCGCACTTCTGTCGGGGAGTCCTGGAATGTGGTAGCGCCTCCAAGAGCAATAAGGAGGACTTCCGAACTCTTGGAGGGAGCGTTCTGGTGGCCTGAGATCCGCTAGGATGCGAAGACCTTCGTGGCCGCATGCCCTGTTTATGCCTGAACAAAGACTCCTAGGAGCCTGTATACATTTGCATACATGTGAATTGAAGCTTCCTTACAAGCTGTAGGAAAATCATTAATGAACACTGAGAAGAGCATGGGCCCCAGAACAGAGGCTAAAGGGAGCCCGCAGGTGATATCCAAGGGGTTGGTGTTAGAGACTGAGATATACACATGTTGGGATCTACCTGATATGTAGGAGTGAAACCAGTTTAAAGCATGCTTCCCTATTCCAGAGCTCTGGAGTTTGTTAAGCAAGTTTACATGATCAACAGTATCAAAAGCCTTTGCAAAATCTAGGAATATTGCACCAGTGAGTTGTCTCAGTTCCATTCCACACTGGATCTCATTGCAAACTTTTAGGAGGGTAGTTACCGTGGAGTGTTTGGGCGAAAGCCAAGTTGGAATTTGCTAGGGAAATTTGTCTTGGTATAGAAATCGCTTAACTGGGAGTGAACACATTTTTCCATGCCTTTGTATAGTATTGGGAGAAGAGAGATTGGCCTGTAGTTTGTGACAGTGTTTTTATCCCCACTTTTGAAGATTGGGACAACTCTGGCAGTTTTCCAGGTTTTAGGGATAAGGCCAGAAGACAAAATAGAGTTGATTAGGGAAGCAATCGGTTCCGCAATGGCTGAGGCACCAAGTTTTAGGAACTTAGATTGCAGTAAGTCAGGTCCACATTGGCTGCTTAGTTTTAATTTAAGGAGCGCTTGTGTAATCTCCTCTTCAGATACTGGGACAAATTGAAAACTGTGGGCAGTGTTGGGAGAGGGTGGGGCTATAGAGGTACTCCCAAAATGAGATTCATGTATATAGTTCGTGTTGCATTTTGCTAATAAGTTAGCAGCACACCCCACAAATATTCATTGAATACATTTGCAATGTCAGTGGGATTTGTCAGAGTAATATCCTCCTTAATTATATTTCATGGTTGATGATGGCTAGAAGACTGGAATATATTGTTGATGACTTTCCAGAAGTTAGCTGGATTTGATGTATTCTGGTGGAGATTGTCAGAGTAATATTATGCTTTTGTGTGTCTTGTTTGCCTTGTGCACATATCCCGCAGGCATCTGTAGTGATTAAGATCTTTGGTAGTGCCAGTTACTTTGTAGCTTATCAACAAGGCATCCCTAAGATGGTAGAGCACTATAAGGTCATTTATAACCCACGGAAGGTGGGCCCTCCGTACTCTTAGTCTGCGTAGTGGAGCATGGGCATCACAGAGTTTTATATTGTGTTATATTGTGAGATTCAGCTACCTTCCTCTTTCTGCATCTGTAGCAGCTTACTTCCTCTTTCAGGTCATGGTACTTGCACTCAGAGGTTAATATTTTAGTGCTGGTCCCCCCTTGCTCTCTGAGATGAGGATTTAAGCTTTGTCTTTGTAGCAAAAGATCAGAACCTCACCTGTGAACAAGGCTTATGCTCAAGCCATGCCGTGGGTCCGGAAAATCGAAGAGAACACAATACTACCTGACAGGCACCTGTCCAAGATGTAGGGGGTTCCCTGGTGAACCCACGTGTGTAGTATCCTGACTGCTAAGTGTCCGCAGCAAAAGTATTTCAATAAACTATACTTAGTGTGTGCGTGCGCATGCGTGTACTCGTGGGTGACATCGACAATCTGAACATAAGCACTTCTATCAGTGCATTTTGAATAAGTATTTTCCTGTCAATACAGCATGCACTTGGCCTGGTCTCATTTACAACATATAAATAAACATGGCAGGATATTACACAATCCCAGCGCTATACCCACAGTGAAAAAATAATATATATATAAAAAATATAGTCCATAACAGGGAATTCCTTGTAATATGTGAATCCCCAAATAAACGTGTATATGCAAAATATATTCAAGGGTGTTTATCAACCACCTCTATCTCAGAGGTCCTGCGGCCTGGAGGTCACACGGATTGTCCAGATCCTTCTTGATGTGTTTTTGGGAAATAGTCCTCCTTGGCGCTGGTCTCCAATGGTCAGTGCAACGTGCAATATGTGAAATGAAAGTACATAAAAAGAACAGAGTATTGTATCAAACAATAGAGATCGTACACTCTAAAATCCACACCGTTTGGACGTAAGGTCACCAATAATATAAAGATATAATACCAACGGTGGTTATGGCATTAGTTGAAGAGCAACCATAACCCCTACGTTTCATGCAGTGCATAGTTATATATCCCAACTGTGCTCCTCTGATTATATAAACTCACAATGCTAATACGTCTTGATAGGAATCAAGGCTCCTTGGGAGCCAATGGATTGCAGGATTGCACACGGTAGTTGCATCAATGTTATATAATAATAAGAGAATAACATAGCACAGATCTACATAAAATGTCATTACACATATATAAAATACAGACACCGGGAGTCCCACTCCCACATTTTCCATTCTTTTGCACTTTGTATGTGGTATAGTTTGGTTGTGATCCCTCGGGGCTCTGTTCGGGTCTTCCGCGGTCTGTGCTCGGCATCTGCGTGTCACTGGTGGCTTGTGCAGTGTTGCCGGTATCCTCATCACATCCTGGTTTTCGCTGGCTCCGCATTGAGTGATGACGTCACATGTCACATGTTCACATTTCCAGAGTTTTCTTTTGTGCGTAAGGTTGTTTTACCTGTTTGAAACCCCTCAGATCGCTGGGAAAGCTTGTAGCCTGAGAGCCGACTGTGGGACAGTGTGACAGACTGCCGAGAGGACCCGGACAATCAGCGCGTGAACACGTGAAATCATCACGTAAGGCAGAGCCAGCGAAAACCGGGAAGTGGTGAAAAAATTGATTTTTGGGTGTCAATTGCATATTTTTCTTATTAAACGTGGACCAAGGACCCCTAGTGATAAGACTTTTTTTTACCCTTGGTGGCAGCGATTTACTGCACCGACACACTTTATTCGAGCAAATACCCAGTATGTACCTGGCAGATACCTGGAATGCGCCGCTCCTCACCTCTGACAAGCCCCGTTGCGTTTGCCTTCCCAGCCTGGGTTCATGCCTGGCTGATGGGCAGCTGATCTGTTAAATGATAATGATTAGGATTTAATAGGCTGCAATGCTTCGCGTGTCTACCAGATGGCATAAATTTATGAATTGTAATGCAGTATATATATATATACTGTGCAGTATTGCAGCCAGCGGGAATAAAATGCTTCAATCCCTGCCTGAAAATACCTCAATGCACTCGGGCAGAAAACAGTCACAAACCTCAATACACCCGGGTATACCCGAATTCGTGGGACTAGCCGAGCTCGAATAAAGTGTGTCGCCAGTGTAAGGTTCTATTTGTGACAGATTGATGGGTGATCGTGCTCATTTTGGGGGCCCTGTGGTGAGTTTAATGAGCTAGATAGCATATCACATACACAAGTCACGTGCTCACAGGTGTGCCATTCGTGACAATAAGAAGACTCCCGACGAAGCACGCAGCGAAACGCGTTGTCATCAGCCAGCAGTTACCACTTGGAGGAGGGAGACGTCATCACGCCAGCCAATGCGAGGTCAGAGGAGACGTCAGCATTAGGATCAGCCGACGGCGCATAAACACATTGGTGGCGGAAGCCGTGGTGAGAATCGGCTCCCGATCAGTGAGAACCAGCCTCCATTTTTCTTATTCGTCTATTTACCTATTGAATGCTCAAAAGAAGCGCTATTGTAAGTGTGCATTTGCGAGATGCTTTTAGAAAGTAACACACTTTCTGCAATGACCGGCACCATTTGTTGCTCTCTCTTTTCATTCTGGGGGAACGTGCCCTGCATCTCGGAAACACCCCACTCCCTGAGATACCAAGCCCAGTAAAGGAGATTTCCCCACGCGTTCCGTATCCTCCATGTTTTTTTTACCCTTGGTGGTCATGTGAATTAGCATTTTAAAGACTCCAAATATTTATGTCCCAATTTATAAACAATATCACACTATACAGTATTTGATTCCCCTCTTGTTCCTGGCGCTGCGCTCCCCTCATCTCCAAGACAATCACTTCCAGAACTACAGAGGACGGTTCTTTTTGGGTCCAGAGCCGCAAACTGGTTGTTTAAGATTTTATTATTTCACTTTATTCACTATTATTGCCACAAGTCGCGATTCTTTTTTTCACGGTTTAAAGTATATTTGATGTTTTCACTTTAAATTTGTCACATTTGCAATCGGAGCGCTGTTTGATTATTCTGTACACATTCGCGACAATAAGTAAGACTGTCTCTATGAAGAAAACCGAGACAATTTACCTACTGCCTTTAGTTCAAATATCCAACATGGTTCTCGTCGTAAAAAGTCTATTATTTCTACCTGTTCTCAAATGGGGAACATATTCCGAACCCTTAAATTTAAAGCAAATTGGGGTTATAACCCTATGTGCATTTAAAGCTGCAGTTCAGTCTATATCCTGCATGTGTGTTTTTTTTAATAAATCAGTTCTGTAGTAAGAAAAAATACTTTTAGCATTTTCGGTTTTTAAAAAAACAACTTTGAAAGACCAATTTTCTTGTATTCTATTTTAACAAGCATTTGCTAAGGCACTGCCCCTCCATGGCCTGTCACAAACCCAGGCACACCCCTTTGTCAGCACTGCCCTCCCTCTCTCTAAACGTGCACTAGCATCTGGTCACATGATCTTCCTCATACAGTAGTACATTCAAGGAAGCTGGAGAAAAGGGATCAGCCATGCATAGCAGCTCGGATAGGCGATTTCAAACTTATTACAGTGTTTATTCCATTCATTGCACATGTATATAATGTAAAATTGTAATAATTCCATTTATAGCAAACGTGTATATGTGAATATTATTTAGATGTATATGTATGTTACTGAAATGTGGAGTGAGTGTGTAGTAATAACACACAAGACACTTCCACTGCATATAGTATATATATATATTATCATATATATATATATAATATATATCTATATATATATATAAATTATATATATATAGATATTATAATATCATATCTATATATCTATACATAATTATATATATATATATAATATTGTGAAGTTAATGTGAGGTAAAAAAGTGACAAACACCTCCATACAAGCAAATAGCAATTGGAATATTCTGTATTCTCATTTGTTATGTATATATATATTTAATACCCACACACTTCAAATACGGATAGTGATTCACGTAAATGATATATATATTCACTTTCTGGGAGGTATAAGAGTGACTGTCCTGTTGTTCCTATTTTTGTATCCCTCAGTTGAATGGTATGCACCCTCTCTTTACGTTTATTTTATACTAGCTGAGAGACCCGGCGTTGCCCGGGATGTAATGTTCCCGCTCCTCTCTCTCTCCTCACCCCTCCCCTCTCTCTGTTTGTCCCCCATTCACATCATCCAGTTCCCCCCCCTCCCTCCTTTACAGCTTCATGCAGTGTGTGTGCTGTCAGTCATTGTGTGTGCGTCAGTCAGTCAGTTTGTGTGCCGCGCTCGTGATGTCTGACGCAGAAACACAACACACACACAGACTGACTGACGCACACACACACACAGTCATGTGTGCGTGTGTGTGTGCTCGTCAGTCAGTGTGTGCTCGGCAGTCAGTCAGTCATTCAAGTCAGTGGGGGTGTGCGCGCCGCGGCGTCGCTAGTTGTGTGTGTGTCAGTCAGTGTGTTTGTGTGTGTGTCAGTCAGTGTGTGTCAGTCATGTGTGTGTGTTGTCGTGTGTGTGTGTCTGTGTGTCATGTGTCATGTGTGTGTTGTGTGTCGTGTATGTTGTGTGTTGTACCATTCATTGGTGTGTGTGCGCGCGCGCGCGTCCAGTCGTGTGTGGCGCGCTGGTGTGTGTGCTCGCGTGCGCCTCGCTCAGTGTGTGTGTGTGTGGTGTGTCGAGTGTGGTGTGTGTGTCAGTGTGTGTGTGTGTCAGTGGTGTGGTGTGGTTGTTTGTTTGTGTCAGGTGTGTTTGTGTGTGTGTCAGTGTGTGTGTGTGTGTGTGTTGTGTGCAGAAGCATTCCAGTGTGTGGTGTGTGCAGCATCAGTGGGGTGTGTGTGCAGCAGGTCATTGGGTGTGTGTGCAGCAGTCAGTGTGTGTGGTGTGTCACAGTGTGTGTGGTGTGGTGTGTTGTGTGTTCGCGCGTCAGTGCTGCGTGTATGTGTGCGTGTGGCTGTGTGCATGCGGCTGTGAGGTTGTTGTGCGTGCGTCAGTATGTATGTGTGTCCAGTCAGTGCGTCATCAGTCATGTGTGTGTGTGTGGTGGTGTGTGTGTGCGTGCCGTCGTCAGTCAGTGTGTGTGTGCGTCAGTGTGTTGTGCTGTCGTCAGTCAGGCGTGGTGTGTGCGGGTTGTTCATTGTTTTGCTGCGGCTGTCAGTGTGGTGTACGTGTGGCGTGTACAGGGTTTGTGTGCGTGCGCGCCAGTCAGGGTTTGTGTGTGTGCGGCCAGTCAGTTTTGTGTGCGTACGCCAGTCAGGGTGTGTGGGCGTGCGTCAGTCCTAGGGTGGTGATTGCGTCAGTCATGGTGTGTGCTGAGTCACTTCAGGGCAGGCCGTTGGGGGGGGGGTGAAAGGGCGGGGGTAGGGGTGTGAAGGGCAGGGTAAGGGTGTTGAAGGGTAGTGTGGGTAAGGTATGGGTTTGGTGGAATACAGGGGTGAAGTAGGGGGGGTGAAGGGCAGGGGTAGAGGGGGTGAGGCAGGTGGTGAAGGGCAGGGGTAAGGGGGGTGAAGGCAGGGAGGGTGGGGTGAAAGTGAGGCAGCAACAAATTGTTGGCAGGAGTAAAATGTCCCTACACACACACACACCACACACAGGAGTGAGAGGTGGTGGAGAGTGGGACTGGCGCAGATCCGAAGGCTGTGTCTTGGCCCCCACGGCTGGGTAGTTGGCGCCGGGGGGGGAAGGGACGGCGGGGGGGGGGGTAAGGGAGCTGCGGGGGGGTAAGGGAGCGGGCGGCCGTGGGGGAGGGAGCGGCGAGGGGTAAGGGCTTTGGCGCTGGGGTAGGAGGGCCGCCGCTTACCCCCTTTGTGAGTGTTTGTTATATAGATATAGTGCCCACGCCGCATATAACATGGCACTGCGCACACCATACACGTGCACAGCGCACACATACATGCACACCACGTATACATCGCACCCGCACACATACACACATACATGCGCCACATGCGCACACAACTGCGCACACGCAACATAAACATGCCAACAACGTACACATAAACATGCACACACGTACACACATAAACATGCACACACGTATACCTGCGCACATAACATGCGCAACGCACATATATACACACACAAACATGCACACCGTAACATGCTACACCGCATATACATGCGCACAGCGCACACAAGCACACCACACAACATCGCGCACGAAACACGCACACAAAAACATGCGCACCGCAAACATATACCTTGTGCGCATGTTTTTATTGTGCGTATATATTTATGGTATTGCTTGACCTGAGGATCGAGGAAAACTCTTGAAGCTTGTCCCCATGACACAATTGTTTGGTCCAAATAAAAAAAAGGTATCATAAATACTGAAGAACATATATATAATTTTAATATATATATATTTTTTTTAATATACTGTATGTTATATGTATATGTATGTATGGATATATACTCGAAGGTCAGCCGCCGCAGCGGAGTGGAGAGAAGAACGGCATCCTGCAGCGCAGCCGGCAAGGCGGCAGAGGCAGCATCCCGGCTGGGGGATAGAGGAGAAGGACGGCATCCTGCAGCAAGCTCGGCAGCGCAGAGGACAGAAGCAGTTGGCTGAAGGGAGAAAGACCATTTGAATGGGACAGGGTCGGACAGAGGCGGTAGAGGAGTTACGCTGTAGCAGCGGCAGACACTGGAAGTCGATAGAATACTTCTGTCAGACCGCTTGTTTGTGTGTGTGTGTGTACACACACACACACACACACACACACAATCGGTCTGACGACAGTAGTTCTGACTTCCAGTGTAACACACCACACACACCTCTATCTAGACAAATCACCCAAAAATCGTACTCGCCCCAGTCCCACCTTTGTAAAAAAAGAAATGGAATAAAATTCCTAGTAGAAACTAATAACATTTGTTTTTGAAAATACACCGTTTTATTTATGTATTACATTTATACTTTACTTCAACTTGTCCTTGTTACTGTACATGTTTTCCTTACTATCTAATTAAAAAATGCCATATGATAAGCAGTGAATGGTGAGAGGGGTGTGCGGGAGAGATGGTGGTGGGTGGGGTGGGAGGGAGAGTGCGGGTGAGGGGTGGGGGGGGAGGGGTGACTGGCAGGTGTGCGGTGGGGTTTGGTGTGTGGTGGGGGGTGGGTGGGGGGGTTGAGAGAGTGGGAGTGGGTGGGTGGTGGGTGGGGGCGGGGGAGGGTTTGGGGGGTGGGTGGGGGCGGGGAAAGGTGAGTGGGTGGGTGGGTGGTGGGCAGAGAAGGTGAGTGGGTCGGGAGAGGGGGGTGGGTGGGCGGGAGTGGGTTGGGTGGACGGGTGTACTTGTGTGACACACTAATTACACACACACACACCCCACCAGCCCACACACACACACACACACACATAATATACACACATAACACACACTATATATCACACACCACATATATATCCACACACACACATATATATATACACACAACACACACACACACCACACTATATTATCACACCACCACACACACACACACCACGCCACCCCCAACATACCCCCACCCACACACATTATATATACACACACACACATTATATATTATATATATATATATATATAATATAGATATTATATATATATATATATATACTACAACACACACACACATACCCAAATATATACACACACACAATATATTATATATACACACACACACACACACACACACACACACACACACACCATATATACACACACTACACACACACCATATATATCACACACACATATATATACCCACACATCATTATATATATATATATATATATATATATATATTATAATATATATATATATATATATATATATAGATACATATACATATACATATACCACACACACACACACACACCACACACACACACACACACACACAATATATATACACACACACACACACACACATATTATAACACACACACCTAATAGCACACACACACACCATATATATTAACTACACACACACACACTAACACACACACCCACACACACACACACCACACCACACATATTATATATATACACCACCCCGCACAACACACACACACACACACACACTACACATGATACACACACACACACACACATATATATAGATATCATATATACACACACCCACACAAACACACACACACCACACACACACACCACACACACACACACCATATATATATATATACACACACACACACACAACACACACATATATCACACACACCAACCACACCCACCATACACACACACACACACTAATATATATCTACACACACACACACCACACCACACACCACAACAAACATATAATATATATACAACACCACATCCACCACCCCACACACCTGTATACACACACACCACACACATATATATATATTATATTAATATATATATACATACCACACACCACACACCACACACACCACACCACACACACACACACACACACACACAGCACACAACACATATATATATACACATATATCACCCACACACACTACACACACACACACACACACACCAATATAATACAACACACACCACACTATATCTCACACACATATTATATACACACACACACTATACACACACACACATATATATGATATACACACACACACATATATACACACACACCACAATATATATAATACAACACACACACACACATATATTATATATATATACACACACACACACACCACACACACACCCACACACACACCACACACATATACACAAACCCACACCTTTAATACACTCATCACATATACCACACACACAATCACCACCTTGCTGCCACCCCACTGTCTCCGGGACACAACCCCCCTGCATCTCCCGTGCGGGCAGGGAGCAGACACAGGAACCGAGCAGAAGGGGACCACATCTCCCGCTCCCCACCCTCCCTTCCCCACCCCCACCAGGGGCAGCGCAACCCCCCTGCATCTCCCGTTCGGGGCAGGAGGCAGACACAGGACGGATCAGAAGGGGACACATCTCCGCTCCACCCCTCCCTTCCCACCCCCCCACGGGGGCAGCGCAACCCCCCTGCATCTCCCGTGCGGCGGGCAGGGAGGCAGGCACATGGACCGGAGCAGAAGGGACACATCTCCGCTCCCGCCCTCCCTTCCCCACCCCCACAGGGGCATCGCAACCCCCCTGCATCTCGCCGTGCGGGCAGGAGCATCACAGGGACCGTGAGCAGAATGTGGACACATTCTCCCGCTTCCCCCTCCCCTATCCCCGACCCCCACAGGGGCAGCGCAAACCTCCCCCTCATCTCCCGTGCGGGTCAGGAGGCAGACACGGAGACCCGAGCAGAAGGATACACACTCCCGCTCCCACCCTCCCTTCCCCACCGGCCCCACGGGTGCAGGCGCAACCCCCTGCAATCTCCCGCGCAGCGCGGTGCAGGGAGTGCAGACACAGGGACCGGAGCAGAAGGTACACATCGCCCGCTCCCCCCTCCCTTCCCTCCGTCCACCCCCCACAGGGGCAGCGCAACCCCCCTGCTCCCGTGCGGGCAGGGAGGCAGACACAACGCCGGAGCAGAAGGGGACAACAACTCTACCCCTCCCCCCTCCCTTCCGCCACCCCCCACAGGGGCAGCGCCACCCCCCTCATCTCCCGCGCCGCGGGCAGGAGGCATCGCACAGGGCCCGAGCATGAAGGCGGACACATCATCCTGCCTCCGCTCCCCCCTCCCTCTCCCCACCCCCCCAGGGATCGCAAACCCCCCCTTCACTCCCTGCTGGTCAGGAGGCAGACACAGGGATCCGGAGCATAAGGGACCATCTCCCCTCCTCCCCCCTCCCTTCCCACCCCCCACAGGGGCAGAACGCCACCCCCCTCATCTCCCGCTCGCGTCGGCAGGGGAGCAGCACAGGGACCGGAGCAGAAGGGGACACATCTCGCCCTCCCCCCCCCTCCCCACTGGCGCGGCACCAGCCCCCTCCATCTCGATCGCAGGCTGACAGCCACAGGAATTCGGGCAGAAGGGCACCACACAGCGTCATACGGATGGGGCAGCACACTCACTGGTAGACTCATGAATATTCAGATCTTCCACTGACTGGCCGGAGGCAATTATAAACACAATGCCAGCTTTAATATTCCAAAATTTCGCCGATTAATACTGGAGAACGGATTGACTGACATCTATACCAGTTTCTTTAGTAACTAGAGATTGCACACATGAAGCTACTTAAGTAAAAAAATAATTGAAAAAAAAAAAAAAACAAAGACTGAACTGCATCTTTATAAGAGGGATTCTGTAGTCAATGCTAAAAGAGTGAGAGTGGTACTTGGTGCACATCCTACCTACCCGCGTGCTCTACTGACCTCAACTGTTTGCTTAATGTATCATTTGCGCCGAAAATGGAGTGAAAAATCAACATGCTACATATTCGTCCCTTGCTAGGTTCAGCAGCCATTTGTCTGTTGTGCCCTGTCCCTAAAGTCCCTCTGATCCACAGCAGTAATAGAATGTGCCTATTTGTTAATTATGAGTGGTAGGGGACATTTGTGTTAGCAGAGCACATAGCATGATGTGATTAACAAGAATGCTATAGGAACGGAAGTGTTGTTTATAATGAGCACAGTAAGTTTTCATTTTTAGGTGCAATCCTTTGCTCGCCACATCCAAAAACAGCCTCTGGTGACCCTCGGAATGACATGAGGTGGGTGGGCACCTCTATTTGTTTTACCCCCTTTTAAATTCAATAATTAAGTAACGAGGGGCATAACGATTTATTAAGTCCCTTTGTTTTTCCTGCGAAATAATTCCTTTGAGGCATTTGAAGTGTTTGTTTTCATTTCACTGTCCTCCTCTTCCCATTTCACTTTCTTGTATCAATTGTTGAAAACTGGAGTTAAGGGCGTCTGTAATGGACATATTCCATATGTGTACCAAAAATCTGCTTTAGATCTGCCCATCTGCATGTGTGCACCCCAGCACAACTATGAGCAAAAGAGATTACGGAGGAACCTGGGGCAGGGGGCACATTCGCGGGAATGGCACACTCTATCCAGGGGCTGGAAATGATCACTGCTTCTTATTTGTAACTTGTCATTCCACACTTTTAAAGAGGAAATATGTCATTGAGTACTATCCTGCAGCTTCTAATTTCACCAGCATTTCAGCATTAACATACAAACACTATCCAAATAATCCCAAAGAACTGTGCCACATGTTGTAATAATCTAGTGTCAAAGTACAATATGCCTGTTATTTCTGCATTTTCCTAAGCAACTCCTACACAGAACCAAAGGTGCCCCTGATTCTCTGGAGTTGTGGCAATACTTCCTCGCATGTGAAATGCAGGAGGATCCCTGGGCTCAGAGATCCCTGGCTCAGGGATTCACTGGCTGCACGAGATCAAACAAGGCGCGCAGTGTATGCACAGGACTGCAGAGATCACTGAGCTTCAGTCAGATCACAATGGCTTAGGTGCTGGACTTAGAAAGTGCCTTTCCGCTGGTTTTCATGCATAAGGGGCAACAATGAAATTGGGGGATTTACTATGGTCTGCTGCAGTGACTGCAGCCGGCTGATTGAGCCTAAGCACTGTGATCAAAAGTTAACTGCCCGGATTGTTTACACTAAGCACTAATCAACAGACCAAGTTAATCAACAGACTCTGCCACTCTAATTGTTACCTAAGGGTAGAGAATCATCAAACTGGAGTGGTTTGTAAGTGTTATGTCTACACCTACAAACAATGAAGATACTTCATTTAGTAAACTGGTCGTCGCCCCTGATTTAATTATGGGGCTACCCATAGAGTCCCAGTACACATGGGCTAATTAGCTGGGGGGCGTGGTTTAATCTGTGTCTCCGCGTTAGGGATTGGATACAGATAATTGTTCACCAATAGTCTGTATTCAATGTTAAGAAAAGGGTTACACAGGTATATAAACTGTGTCAACCCTACAGTTTTTAGTTCTTCTTCTGATACCATCTTGAATGTCACCTGATTGCTGGAGAATTGCTAGCTGATACTTCTCCATCCCCCAACCCTAAGTAAGTGTTACCTTCTTGTTTGTTAATTGTACTATATTGCTGTGTTCACCTTTTTAAGGAATAAATATATTTTATTATATCTAAGCCTCGTTCAGTTCAACCCAGATATTTGGTGTTCATTATATCTTGTCATAAGCTACCGTGACAAGCTCTATAATTAACTGGTGGCAGAGGCGAGATTGAACTGAACCTATATTACAGTGTTCTGTGGGACTCTGTCATATGGTGGGAACTCGAGAATAATTGCGAGTTCCTGGGACTAAAGATATTGAACACACAGTAGTGTAATAGTTAACACAAGTTGTAACACCACCTCACTGCTGCGACCGTGAACCATGAGCGAGGCTGAAGGCTCATCCAACATGTTGACCCGAGCTCAGCTGAAGGACAAGTGCTATGGACTGCCCTATGAGAACCAGGAGGTCGCAGACATGGTTGACGCAATCGGTGACTATGAAGCCCGGCTTGCAGAGCCTCAGGATATGGCTCAGCTTGCACCTAAAGACACCCGGAGATCATGGAAGGAACCCAGTGCCGGGGCGGCGGAATCTCGGAGAGGGAACGAGTGCACCTCCCGGGAGCAGTGCAACAGGAGGGGTACTGGTTGCTGCGGCTACCAGTCCGTTCACCCCTGAAATGTTGGCCCTGATTACTGCATGGGGTGACAGAGGGACACCGGAGGAGCGGCTGCAGTTTATCACTATGGCAGTGAACAGACCCGCTTATTGCCCCCCTGTCCAACCCAACCAAGATGAACTCAAACTGGATCAGCACAGTCTCACCAAGTTCGTGGAAGGTACCGATCAGATCGACAGTTTTCTAAAGAACTTTGAAACACAGTGTCGGCGGTACAAAGTGCTTCCCCAGCATCGGGTTGCACGTTTGGACCCCTTACTGTCCGGCTTGGCTAAGCAGACGATGATGGCGCTTCCAGATGAGTATGCTGATGACTATGAACACCTGAAAGAACTGTTATTGTATGCAGTACGGTTTTACCCCTGAAGCCTACCGGGGAAAATTCCAGCAGGAAGAGAGGCAGCCGCAGGAGTCCTGTGTTACCTACGTGACCCGCATGGCTTTGTACGGGATATGCTGGGTGGAGGGCTATGAGGCACGGACTTACCAACGCCTGCTGGACCTCATCTTTCAGGAGCAGCTCATGCAGCAGTGCCCGCCGGCGGTGAGGGCTTGGGTGTACGACAAGAAGCCCAAGACTTACCAGGAGGCGGCGAGGCTTGCAGACGACTATGTGGCCAGCCGAGCCCTGATAACCGCCAAAAAAGTAGCCAAGGCGGCGGTGGTGGCGGCACCGGCCAGAAAGTCTGCCAATACCCCCCAATGGACTCAGAGGCCGCCTGCGGGCAGCAGTCCACCGAAGGCGGGGGAGCTCCGGCACGAGCGCTGGTGCTACAACTGCAACCGCTCTGGTCACATCGGACCAGATTGCCCGGAACCCCTGCGTTCCGGCGGACCCCATCAGGGGCAACGCACCCCAGCTGCGAAACCGGTAGCCCGCGTGCGGGTAGCTTCCACCAAAGACACTGGAGCGGTCATGGAACCAACTCCCAGCGAGACGTCCCATGCCACACCTGTCCCGGTTTCATCGGTGCCTACAGCCAGGAGCAGAGGACATCTCAGCGCGGACCTGCAGCAGACGGACGGCCGGAGCAGACATCTCACCCCGGTCACAGTCGGTGACCGGCAAGCAGTTGGCTTGCTGGATTCAGGAGCTGCAGTGACCCTGGTCCGACCTGATATGGTCCGGCCAGAGGAATTGATCCCAGGCCCTGGGATACAGATCACTGTGGCCGACGGAGAGCTACGTTCCCTGCAAGTGGCCAGAATCTTTTTGGATTGGGGGGAGGGCCAGGGTGTGAGGGAGGTGGGGGTTTTACCCGATTTGGATGCCGATGTTCTTCTTGGCAACGATCTGGGACCGATGACCTGCACCTACAACCGAGTGCCCAAACCCGCTGCAGTGGCGGCGGTTACCCGGAGCCAGACAGCGGCAATGGCGGCGGCGCCAGTCCCCCAGCCTTTGGAACCAACGTTAGCGGAGGGTTCAGAGGAGCCCGGGGAAGTAAGCCAGGATCAGTTGCAACCACAGACTGACTTACTGTTTCCCCTCACCCTTCCCCATTCTCCGGACAATGACATGACTGGGATGTGGCCAGAATTAGGAGCCCAGGTTAGGGAGGCAGTGAAGACAGACCCTACCCTGGCCGGCGTGAGACTTCGGGCGTCCGAATCTCAGGCAGGGGAAGGCACTGAGCACTGCCTATGGTGTAAGGGACTCCTGTATAGAGAAGAAGGGAACTCAGGGATAGAGGAGGGATTGACCGGTAAGCGACAGCTAGTAGTGCCCCAGGGGTACCGACAGCAACTGTTACGGGTAGCTCACTCTATTCCGTTAGCGGGACATCAGGGGGTCAACAGAACATGAGCACTGTTATTACAGTGTTACTACTGGCCGGGGGCATCTTGAGATGTAGGTACTTTCTGCCGCTCTTGTGATGCCTGCCAGCGAGTGGGTAAGGCACCCCTGAAACCCCTACCGATAATAGGGGAACCCTTCCAGAAAGTAGCGATGGATCTTGTAGGACCCCTTATGATTCCTAGCAGCTCAGGGAAGCGCTACATCCTCACGGTGGTGGATTTTGCCACCCGGTACCCTGAGGTGGTAGCGCTTGGCACCATAGATGCCAAGACAGTGGCAGCAGCTTTGCTGAACATTTTTTCTAGGGTAGGTTTCCCTAGTGAGGTCCTAACCGATCAGGGGTCGCAGTTCATGAGTGAACTGTTACATTGTCTCTGGGATGCATGCGGTGTACAGCACCGGCGCACTACCCCTTACCATCCCCGACAAACGGATTATGTGAGAGGTTTAACGGTACCCTGAAGCAGATGCTTCGGACCTTTATAAAGGCGGAGGGGAAAGACTGGGAGATTCATTTACAGCAATTGCTCTTTGCCTACCAAGAGGTACCGCAGGAATCTACAGGCTTCTCCCCCTTCGAGCTACTATATGGCCGCAGGGTACGTGGACCTCTGGACCTATTCCGTGAGGGATGGTAAGGGGAGGCTACTGCTACTGATGCTTCCGTGATCCAGTATGTAGTAGATCTCCGAGACCGGTTAGAGATGCTCATGGGGGTGGCCCAGGACCACCTCAGGGCCGCTCAGACCAGGCAAAAGCAATGATATGACCGGAATGCCCGTAGCTGGGAATTCATCCCAGGACAGCAGGTGCTTGTTTTCAAACCCACTCGGGAGAACAAGTTGATGGCTGCCTGGTCGGGACCGTACCCGGTTATCCGAAAGGTGAATGAGTACAACTACGTTGTACAGGTAGAGCCTGAGAGGCATAAGACATATCACGTCAACATGCTGAAGGAATACAGAGCACCAAGTATGGGAGCAGTAATGGCCATTTGTAGCCCACTGCTGGAAGATCCGGTGAGCAATGCTCGGCCTGATCTCCTAGGGGAATCTAGGCAGGGAAACACTGTGGAGCAGGTAGAGATAGGGGCACAGTTGAGTGCTAGGCAGCTGGTAGAAGCCAGGGATATGCTAGCTAAGATTAGGGCCCTCTTCACTGACATGCCAGGGACCACACATCTCACAAAACACCCAGTGCACACAGGGGATCTGCAGCCTCTGCATAAGCACACTTATAAAGTGTCAGCAGAGGTCAAGACCAGTATGGAAAGGGAGATAGAGGAGATGCTGACCCTAGGGGTAATTACTCCGTCCCAAAGTCCTTGGGCAAGCCCGGTAGTTCTAGTCCCTAAGAAGGACAAGACCACCCGGTTTTGTGTGGACTACCGCTTGCTCAACGCTGGGACGGTGTCAGATGCCTATCCAATGCCCCGCATGGATGAGTTACTAGATGAACTCGTGGGGGCAAGGTACCTGACCACCATGGATTTGAGCAAAGGCTATTGGCAAATCCCACTGACCCTGGAGGCTAGGGAGAAGTCAGCATTCATCACTCCAAGTGGCCTCTATGAGTTTTTAGTGGTGCCATTTGGGATGAAGAATGCCCCGGCTACCTTCCAACGCCTGGTCAATAGGTTACTGGAAGGGATGCAGAGCTATGCCAGGGCTTAGTTAGATGACATTGCTGTCTTTAGTAATTCCTGGGACTCCCATTTAGGACATGTAGCTGCGGTGCTGGATAGGATCAGGGAGGCTGGGCTTACCTTGAAACCCACTAAGTGTATGGTAGGGATGGCAGAGGTCCTGTACTTAGGGCACAGGGTGGGTGGAGGGCACCTCAAACCAGAGACAACCAAGGTAGAAACCATAGTTCAGTGGCCTGTTCCAAAAACCAAGAAACAGGTCATGGCATTTTTGGGCACCGCAGGGTACTATAGGAAGTTTGTCCCACAGTACAGCGCCGTGGCCAAACCCCTGACTGATTTGACTAAGAAGCAACTGCCTGTGCTTATCACCTGGACTCCTGCCTGAGAAACTGCTTTCCAGGCACTGAAAACTGCGCTTGCTGGGGCCCCCATACTGGCTGCCCCAGATTATACTAAACATTTCCTCATACAGACTGATGCCTCGGACTATGGCATTTGGGGCTGTGTTGAGCCAAGTGGGGGACGACGGTAGAGAGCACCCTGTGGTGTACCTCAACCGAAAACTACTCCCCAGAGAAGTGGCCTATGTCACCATTGAGAAAGAGTGCTTGGCCATTGTGTGGGCACTCA
>WSYH01005215.1:16515-41568 GCA_036426205.1 Ascaphus truei | reverse complement strand
TTATAGAATGCTCTTATCTGGAGGTAGCGGAATAATTCAGTGTTTGGCAGGCCTTTTTCCGATTTGACGTGTTCAAATGTTTTAATAAATTTAGGCCCCTCCAGATTTATTAACCGCTTATAGCCCGACTGTATCCAAATTTTGAAGTGCCGCTCTCCGTCCATCCCCGGGGCGAAGTCTGGATTATCGAATAGCGGGGTCATTAAGGAGTGTTTTGTCGTTAATTTATGTTTAAATTTGGAACCCCTCCACACCGCCAGAGAGTTCACCATGGTCCGTAGCAGCATCCCCACTGTGTTGTCGAATCGTTTTGGCAGCCAAATTAAATTATGCAACTCAATTGGAGCACAGCAGGTTTTCTCCAGCGCCACCCATCTCCGCAGTGACGGGTCAAGGTGCCACTGGACAATCTGACCCAATCTTGCTGCTTTGTAATATGCCATCAAGCAAGGTACCGCTAGTCCCACTCGAATCGTGGGCCTAGTTAGTATACTCTTAGCAATTCGTGGACTCTTCTTGTGCCAAATGAATTTCATGATCTTTGACTGTAAGGCGAGGATATCTGCCCGCACCAGTGGTATTGGCAGGGCCTGGAACAGGTAAAGCACCCTTGGTAGGAGATTCATCTTGATGCTATGAATCCGTCCAAACCAAGAAATTCCAAACCCCGCCCACACCCTTAGATCCTCCCTTAGAGCTTGGAATAATTTGGGATAATTCGCTTTGTATAATGAGTCATATGTCTTGGGAATTTGGATACCTAAGTATTTGATTGAAGAGGCTTGCCATTTAAAATTAAAATTTAGTTCGATTAGTTTCTCCATTGGGCGCGGGAGACTAATATTTAAGGCTGCAGACTTCGTCTGGTTAATTTTGAACCCGGAGATGAGGCTGAACACTCCCAGAATCTCAAAGACATTGGGCAGGGAAGTAAGCGGCCTCGACAGGGTCAGGATGACGTCATCAGCGTATAATGCCACCTTATGGGATTGGTCCCCTACGTCTATCCCTGTTATATCTGGGCTTAGGCGAATATGAGCCGCCAGGGGTTCTATACATAATGCAAACAGCAGAGGGGACAGGGGGCACCCCTGTCGCGTCCCGCTACAGATATTAAATTGCTCCGATGGGAAGCCCTGATGGCGCACCCTAGCTGTGGGGCCTTTATACAGGGCCAAGATGGCTTCTAGGAGGCGTCCCTCGAACCCAAATGCTCCTAGTACTGCCCTCAGATAGGACCAGTCGATCCTATCGAATGCCTTCTCAGCATCCAGACTCAACAGCATAGACGGGATATTTTTTTTGTTGGCCAGATCGATCAAATCTATGATCCGTCTTGTGTTGTCTGCCGCCTGCCTTCCTCCAATAAATCCCACCTGATCCGGGTGAATTAGCCTGGGCAGGACAATGCCCACCCTGTTAGTGTGACGATAGGCTTGGCCGGCCTTCCTTAATAAAGGGGGAGCCCGGCTGGCTGCCACTGAAACCATATGGTATGGGCTGAGAGTGTCAGCTCTTGTGTCCAAATGTTGGTTCTCTGTGTTTTAAAACTGCAATGCATTGTGTTTGTCCTGTGATTTAAACCCAGGTTGGTGACAAAAGGTAGTGTGAATTAGCATGTGAATTACATGTGGATTAGCATTTCAATGTCCTAGCTCAGAAAGGGATTCAAAGCCCAAATCTCCCCAATTTATTTCCCTTATAAGTATAAGGTTCCCCAAAGTATATTCTGTAAGGAAGTGTACTTTATATTGTGTTTAAATGTTTACTATAAGGTTCTATACAGAAAGCACGGGCATATGGTTAATATGCTGGCGAGTTTGCATATATTCCATAGTTCAAAGAGGAGAGGAATGGTAGAGGGGGGAAACCATTTGGTGAGCAGGATATTCAGATTGGGATGTCTTTGTTTTACTAGACACCCCGGAGCCAGGGAAAAAGAAAACGGCTCTGGATGTCAGAACTGATAAGCAAGGTTTCTATTGGCAAGTTTTGAATTTATCCCTCCTATCAGTGAATGCGTAATTTCAATCCTTGCTTTAATTGGCTATTACTCTCCTCCATGTGGACAGATTGAAGACCAGCCTATATAAGAGCGTGCTGTAAAAGCAGCTCTCTCTCTTTTTTTCCTGTTGGAGATCTGAAGACAAGCAGCCTCTGGCAGGCCTCTCTCCATGTGCTTCTGTGAAAGAGCTACAGTATTCACACCTGGAAGCATGGGGAGGCCTAGCCAGCAGGCTGGATTTCGGTCCAGGAGCCCAAGGTCCTATCAAGGTAAGCCTTTGCTGAACAGGCGCCTTGCAACTAGGAAAGGGTAGATCTCTTCCCCAGACCCCCGTAAGTGTGTATATTCTCTGTTTCTTGTATTTCTGTGTATTTCCGAGGTCTTGTCCGAATAAACCGCAATTTATTTTACTGCCTGTTTTGCCTTGTGACTGATCCCTTAAATATAAATGTGTATTGGGCCTGGTCTCCCGTGACAGCCAAGGTGGCAGAGGGAGTGATCAGCCATGCTGATGCTGGGGATCTTGCCTCCCTGAAAGACACCGTACTGGCTGAGGATGGTGCCACCCCGGCACCATGCCTCGTGGTCCCCGGAAGGGCGACCGGTGCTGCATCCACCCAGATGGTGGAGGGCTGTGTGTCCCAGAAGACACAGCCCAAGCAGCAGGTCCAGAACTCCGCAGGTGTGCCGGTGGAGCTAGTGCCATCGGTAGTTGCACCCCCTCTAGTCTCAGAGCAGGGGAGGGAGCAGCTTAGCGCCAAGGGAGTTGCTGGAGAGGGCAGCTGCACTGAGTCCAGTGATGCTGCCCGCAAGGAAGCCTCTGTGCAGGCTGAGGGTACCACTCTGGTACCCTGCCTTGGGTCCACCCCAGTGTTGGAGGACTGTGTGCCGGCATGGGCACAGTCAGAGAAGCGGGTCTTAACCCCCGCAGGAGGGCCGGTGAATTGGGCACTCCCAAGAGCTGACACTCTAGTATCAGAAAGTCAGCTGAGAACAAAAGGGGCCGAGGGAGAAATCAGCCGCGCTGACGCCGGAGAGTGTATCCCCATGAAAGCCACCGTGCTGGCTGAGGAGGGCCCCACCCTGGGTCCCTGCCTCATGTCCACCCCAGTGGTGGAGGGCTGTGTGCCGGCATGGGCACAGTCCGAGAAGTGGGTCTTAACCCCCACGGGTGCGCCTGTGAGCCGGGTAGTCCCAGGAGCTGACACTCTAGTCCCAGAGTATCAGTTGAATGCCAATGTGGCTGAGGGAGAGATCATCAAGGCTGATGCTGGGGATCGTGCCTCCCTGCAAGCCACCATGATGGAGGAGGATGGTGCCACGCGGGTGCCATGCCTCTTGGCCGCCAAAATGGCGACCAGCTGTGTGCCAGCATGGCCACAGGAAAAGGAGCGGGTCCCAACCCCCGCCGGAGTGCCAGTGACTCAGGCACTCCCCAGAGCTGACACTCTAGTCCCAGAGTATCAGTTGAATGCCGATGTGGCTGAGGGAAAGATCAGCCAAGCTGATGCTGGGGATCGTGCCTCCCTGCAAGCCACCATGATGGCGGAGGATGGTGCCACGCGGGTGCCATGCCTCATGGCCACCAAAATGGCGACTAACTGTGTGCCAGCATGGCCACAGGCAGAGAAGCGGGTAGTGACCCCTGCTGCAATTCCTGGTGCCCCCCGATCCAGTAACCCCAGTCTGGGGCAACGTTCCCCAGCTACAGAGAAGACGACCGCTGAGATGCTGTCCCCTGAACTCAAGCAGCCAGCAGCCGTGCAGCAGCTCCAGGAAAAGACACAGTCAGCGATCCCTGCAGCCCCTGCCAGCAACACAGCTATGGAGCTTCCAGATGACCAGCAGCTTACAGCCATTGGGCAGGAGGACCAACCGGTCCACAAAGATTTGTTTGTGCATCCAGGGGTCCCAGGCAATCGGCGGGCGATCGGCCTGGGGGTCCCCTGCAACAAGGTACTCCCTGGGCAGCCTGATAGGGTCTGGCCCAGGCACCGGTTCCCAGAGACAGGGGGACCGGTGATGGTACATAAAGAGGATGCTCTTGTGACCGCAGTCACAGAGAGCCACAGTTGGGCAGTTGCCCAGGCGGCAGTGCAGTCGGCACCACTGCCCACCAAGGTGGTTTTTGCTCCCCAGCTTTTGGAGCCCACATGCATGGAGGACCTCGAAGGGACCAGGCAGGTAAGTCAGACCATGCCTGACCAGTGTCCCCATGTTTATAATGTTCCCCCCTGTGACCTTTTTTCTGACTGTGTGACAGACAGGGAACTACCGGAGCTCAGTGAGTGGTACCAGGAGATGGTGCAGGCAGGTGCTGATTTGCCTGCGGACCATAGTAGGCGTTTTGCCTGGGTACCAGCCCCTGGGTCTCCTGCTAGTTCAGAGACAGCAAGGGGCCAGTTAGTGGTTCCTTGGAGGTTTAGGGCAGGCTCTGTAGAGCAAGGGGAGATAGCTCCCCAGCTCGCAGCTCCCCTCTGGGAGTGGAAGCGAGAGGCGTTAGGGAGACCGAGGGTCCCTGCTAAGGGTGAGCCAAGCAGGACCCAGTGTACTGATCGCCCGGTAGACCCCGGGGGTCAGCAGCCCCACCATCAGACTGAGTACAGTGTCTTGATGGAGAGGGAACGGATAGAGAGGGAGGTCAGAGACATACAAGGGTACTATAGGGATTTAGTGACCCACTACAGTGTTCTAACTGACCCCCAGACTAAGGTGATTGACCAGAGGGCAGTGGTGCTGGCAGCCTGGTTCTCAGAATGTGGACCAGCATTTCAATGTCTGCAGCGGATCCTTGCCCTGTTGAACTTGGACTATGGAGGCAAGGAGTCCAACCATGCTGGAGGACTTAACCAGCCAGATGGACTCCGTTTCTTCCCAGCAACCTCAATTTTTTTCAGGCTCAGCAAGCCACCTGATGATGGTGACTGTCCTGGCGCCTTCATAATTGAGGGGGGAGGTGTGACGATAGGCTTGGCCGGCCTTCCTTAATAAAGGGGGAGCCCGGCTGGCTGCCACTGAAACCATATGGTATGGGCTGAGAGTGTCAGCTCTTGTGTCCAAATGTTGGTTCTCTGTGTTTTAAAACTGCAATGCATTGTGTTTGTCCTGTGATTTAAACCCAGGTTGCTGACAAAAGGCAGTCTGAATTAGCATGTGAATTACATGTGGATTAGCATTTCAATGCCCCAGCTCAGAAAGGGTTTCCAAGCCCAAATCTCCCCAATTTATTTCCCTTATAAGTATAAGGTTCCCCAAAGTATATTCTGTAAGGAAGTGTACTTTATATTGTGTTTTAATGTTTACTATAAGGTTCTATACAGAAAGCACGGGCATATGGTTAATATGCTGGCTAGTTTGCATAGATTCCATAGTTCAAAGAGGAGAGGAATGGCAGAGGGGGGAAACCATTTGGTGAGCAGGATATTCAGATTGGGATGTCTTTGTTTTACTAGACACCCCGGAGCCAGGGAAAAAGAAAACGGTCCTGGATGTCAGAACTGATAAGCAAGGTTTCTATTGGCAAGTTTTGAATTTATCCCTCCTATCAGTGAATGCGTAATTTCAATCCTTGCTTTAATTGGCTATTACTCTCCTCAATGATTTAGATAGGAATCCAGCCTATATAAGAGCGTGCTGTAAAAGCAGCTCTCTCTCTTTTTTTAACTAATCCAATCCATTGTCCCGCCCCGTCTGCAGAAGGGCTCACCTGATTGGTCCCTTGCCAAATTGGCTGACCAATGGCGTCACCGTATGCATATTATTGATGGAGGGGGCGCTCAATGAATTATCCCTGATAAGCGTCTTTAGGTGACTTCGAAACGCGTTTGGATAAAGATTGGCAGGGTCTGGTTCCCCATCCTAGCCCCCCTAACCATTTTTTAGCAATTTCCACCGTGCTTTGTTTTTGGCCTGTCTCCATTGAATTCCAACACCGCGCGTTATCCGTGACGTCACGGGAGTGCGCGAGCGCCGAAAAGGATCCACCGTGGGCCGCGGTGTATGTAGTGAGTAGGAGAGCCCTTAGGCACATTGTGGCCTTGAGGACAGCAAACCAGCCGTTTTTGAACTGACAATCTGTAAACCACGAGCCCAGCAGATGCCACTACCAGTGGGGGACTCTGAACACTCAAGGGCTGCAGCTGCCAACTGTAGAGGTCCAGGATAAGTGAGAGGCTCACTGTGACTACCCAGAAGACACTGCTGCACCAGAGGGCTATACCATCCCATCAGAGGCTTTCCATTGTGGTAACATTGTGCTGATTTTGCACAGACAGTTGCTTTATTCTTCTGCCTAATGTACGCTGAATACTCACCATTTTTTACGAATATAATTTGTACTTAAATACTTCCTATTGCGTTTTGCGCTGTTCTTTTGTCTTTTTCTCTTAGTGTTTTGAGTGCTGAGCCACTCTTTCAGTTTTAGCAGCATACGCCTTCCTATATGGTTTTGTATACATATTTATACAAGAGTATCACACCCTATGCACATTAATTATTGCACTCCACCATAGTGTGCGAATTTTTTTGTAAGGTGAATTTTGGGTTGCGCACTTATTTTTGTATCACTGTTACCTTGATAGGACCTTGGGCTCCTGGACCGAAATCCAGCCTGCTGGCTAGGCCTCCCCATGCTTCCAGGTGTGAATACTGTAGCTCTTTCACAGAAGCACATGGGAGAGGCCTGCCAGAGGCTTGCTTGTCTTCAGATCTCCACCATGGTCCCTATGCAAGGTAAGCCTTTGCCGAAACAGGCGCCTGGCAAAAAAAAAAAAAAAAAAACTAGGATAAGGGGAGGTGGAGATCCAGCGGGACCAAAAGGGTTAGATCTCCCAGACCCAAAGTAAAAGTGTCAGTATATTCTCTGTTTCTGTATGTTTTTCTGTGTATTTCCGAGGTCTGTCGAATAAACGCAATTTATTTTACTGCCTGTTTTGCCTTGTGACTGATCCTTAAATATAAATGTGTTTGGGCCTGGTCCTCCCGTTGACAGTTATCGCTAGCAGTTTAGGAAAATATTTTCACAATCGGAATAATCAGGGATATGGACCGGTAGCTCTTACAGTCACCGGGTCTTGCCTGGCTTGGGATCAGGGACGATAGAGGCCTGGGAGGCGCATCTGGGATGGAAAGGAAGCCCCCCGCTAAGATCTCGTTAAAATAATTTCAAAAGTTTGGGCGTATATTTAAGAATTTTTTTGTATATAAATTTGAAAAACCATCTGGTCCGGACTGAGCTTTAGCTGGTTTAAGTTATGGCCTTATAAACCCTCTGACTAGTTCTTCGAAACGTAAAAAGTCACCCTAGTAATGCGCTCTTTTTCTGCCCCTGCCACATTTGGAGGAAGGCACGCCTCTGTTAGGAACTTCTGGGTTTTTACTTTTATTCTTGTGATTGTCGAAAAAGACAAAAAGAACAGCGCAAAACGCAATAGTGAAGTATTTAAGTACAAATTATATTCGTAAAAAATGGTGAGTATTCAGCGTACATTTAGGCAGAAGAATAAAAGCATGTCTGTGCAAACATCAGCACAATGTTACCACAATGGAAAGCCTCTGGATGGGATGGTATAGCCCTCTGGTGCAGCAGCTGTCTTCTGGGTAGTCACAGTGATGCCTCTCACTTATCCTGGACCTCTACAGTTGGCAGCTGCAGCCCTTGAGCTGTTCAGAGTTCCCCCACTGGTAGTGGCATCTGCTGGGCTCGTGGTTTAAAGATGTCAGTTCAAAAACGGCCTGGTTTGCTGTCCTCAAGGCACAATGATGCCTAAGGGCTCTCCTCTCACTACATACACCGCGCGGCCCACGTGGGATCCTTTTCCGGCGCTCGCGCACTCCCGTGACGTCACGGATAACGCGCGGTGTTGAATTCAATGGAGACAGGCCAAAAACAAAAGCACAGTGTGGAAATTGCTAAAAATAGGTTAGGGGGGCTAGGATGGGGAACCAGACCCTGCCAATCTTTATCCAACGCGTTTCGAAGCTACCTAAAGAGCCTCTTCATCAGGGATAATTCATTGAGCCCTCCTCCATCAATAAATATGCATACGGCTGACGCCATTGGTCAGCCAATTTGGCAAGGGACCAATCAGGTGAGCCCTTCTGCAGACGGGGGCGGGACAATGGATTGGATAGTTAAATGCATACTGGCAGTGTGATATAAACAGACATAAAAACAGTTTTAATTATAACATCGGTTAAAAACTCCTTATCTGAAAAGAAGGAAAAGGGGTGGTAATAAAACAGAATAAAATAGAATTAAACATACTTAATAACACTTATCTATGTACTACTAGTACTCAAATGGAGAAATTACTTTATTTTAATAAATAAATAAATAAACAATGCCTGTTCAATGGACTCAGGGTGTAGCGACATCTAGTGGTAACAAAATTATTGCTGGTAAAATGTATTTCTAAACCATATCTATCAATGAAACTCAATAAAACGCCCATACATCTATGTCCTCATTCAAACCTTTTGGAACCATACAATCCAATTTATGTATCCAGAGAGATTCCTGGGCCGAGAGGGCCTTGAGTCTATCACCTCCTCTCCTATCACTTGCTACATGCTTAATGCCCAGGAAAGTTAATGATCCCTTAAATATAAATGTGTATTGGGCCTGGTCTCCCGTGACAGTTAGCTAGCAGTTTAGAAAATATTTTCACATCGGAATTAATCAGGGATATGGGCCGGTAGCTCTTACAGTCTACCGGGTCTTTGCCTGGCTTGCGGATCAGGGAGATAGAGGCCTGGAGCATCTGGGATGGAAAGGAGCCCCCCGCTAAGATCTCGTTAAATAATTTCAAAAGTTGTGGCGCTAGTATTTTAAGGAATTTTTTGTAATATAAATTTGAAAAACCATCTGGTCCCGGAGCTTTAGCTGGTTTAAGGGCCTTTATAACCTCTGATAGTTCTTCGAACGTAAAGTCACCCTGTAATGCCTCTTTTTCTGCCCTGCCCAATTTGGGAAGGCACGCCTCTGTTAGGAACTTCTGGGTTTTTACTTCTATTTTCTGTGTGTGGCTGACCTTATCTCCATCATAGAGAACCTCGTAGAATTTTTTGAATTCCTCGACAATTCTTCTAGGGTCAGAGGTAAGGTCCCCCCCCTTGGTACGGATTGAGGAGATACTATAATTAGGTAGTTTGTTACGCAATTTATTGGCAAGTAAGGTATCTGGCTTGTTGGCTTTGTCGTAAAACTTACGCTTGGACCAGGCCAACTCCCTCTCGGCTCTGGAGTTTAGCAACAAATTGAGTTTAGTTTTGGTGTCAGAGAGTTCCTTTAGGGTATCGCTCTGTTTATTGAGACTATGACGTGCAGAGAGGTGTGCTAGTCTCCCTCGCAGATCATTTATCTGGGACTCCTTAGCTCTTTTGGTTTGTGCTGCTAAATTTATTAGAAGTCCCCTCATGGTCGCCTTATGGGCCTCCCAGAGTGTAGAGTGGGCTGATACGCTCCCCGTATTGATTTCAAAATATTCCTTGATTTTATCTCCTATCGCCCGCTCCGATATTGGGTTTTTTAACAGCAGCTCATTTAATTTCCAGTTCGCCCCTGGTCTGTCCAGCAGCCGCAATGCAAACCGCAGCTCAATTGGTGCGTGGTCCGACCATGAAATATCATGGATCCCCATATGGGAGACCATGGGAACCGCTCTATTAGATACCAGGAAGTAATCTATCCTACTGTATCTGTTATGGGGGTGTGAGTAGAAAGTGTATGCTCTCTCCGTGGGGTGTTTTTCCCTCCAAATGTCAAGTAATTGACAATCCTGCAGCCCTTGCAGTATGGTTAGTACGTCATGTTTCTGTGGTAAGTTAGTCCCCGTGCATCTGTCCAAGTCTGGGTCTAGGGTGCGGTTCATGTCTCCTGCAAGGAATATGCAACCTATTGCCACCTTGTGTAGTTTATCAAAGAATGACGTAAAGAATTGCGGTGTCTGTTCGCAGGGGGCATATATTGAGCTTAATGTGACAGCTCCATTCGGGCTGTCCGTTAGTAAAAATGGAAGAGCCCACTACATGAGAGAGTTGGGAGAGGGAGAGGCTTTCCTACAAAAGTTGGGGCTTAAAGGGTCACCAGCGGCACCGGAGGAGGTGGAGGAAACCCCGGGTCCCAGCTGGGCAACGGCAGGTCAATCTCCCCGACCTTCACGCACCAGAAGTTAAATCCCACCAAAGATATGGTTCTTTTCGTCCCACGTTGTTAGGGAAGCAAGTTTATCAGTTCCCAGTTAAAATCGCCTGGTGCTGTTATTGGCGTGTGTCCCCGTTGCAGCTCAAGTACCCGCTTCAAGATCCCCTTCGGTGGGGAAAAAAGCCTCGTTTGCCTACCTGAAAGAGACCCTGTACGTACCTGGGCGATGTCGGATGAAGGCCCAAAGATGGCGACGTCCACGAGGCAGGAGCAGCATCCAGTCTGGAACGCAGGAGCAGGAAACCACCATCAACCAGGCAGAGAGCATACGCACATCCGTCCAGGTCGAGCGATGATCACAAAATGGCGGCGGCCGGATGTTCGGGCGCTGAAACCGGAAAGGCGCGAGCGGCCATCTTGCTGGTGGCAAAGTTGTGTTCCGGATATCGCGAGGAAGTGACACGCGTCACACGAGAGGCCTAGAGCAGCGGGATATTCAAATTAATTTACGCGCCGCGACCACAGACGGAGAGGCAGCAGCGAACAGCGGCGGAGAAAAAGAGACCCTATCCCCACACTGTAGAAAGAAAAGAGGAGGTTGAGGCGGGTAGAGGGGCAAGTAGTTAGTAAAAGACAGAGGGCTTACAAGGCTGAGGTTAGCGACCAGGGTGGTTTGCAGGAGGAGGGGGGGGAACCCCTAAGACTGAGGGTTTATGCTGGGCAAGAGAAGATAAGCAAAGAGGAGTGTGAATGTTACAGAAGGTGGAGAGTAAGTGATAGCAAGTAGAAGCGAGTTGAGCAGGTTAAGCGGATCAAGCTAGTCAGAAGAAGGGAAGGTATAGGGATTAGACGGAGAGCACATCATAGAGGGTATAGTAAGATGAGGGTAAGGGGATGAGGCCACCCAATTGAACAGGGAAGCATGGAATAGGGACTAAAGCAGCGGATACAGGTGCCTGGGTTAGCATCGAACATAGGTGTTAGTAGAAATAAGATATAAAGGTTAAGGTTAGACTGTTGATATAGGAGCGGGGTGGGAGCTGAGGGATCTCAGCCTGCTCTGCGGTCCACATGGGCCAGGGGCTGGGAGGGGGTAGTCCCAGCGAAGTCCTTTGGGAGGGAGAGGGATTAAGAGGCGAAGTGACATCAGGTGGAGTCCCGGGGCTGGGGCCCAATCCCCAAAGGCATTGGACTCTGAGCCAAGTTGGCAGGGCCACAGCTCGGAGGACATTAAATGTTTATTGTTATATGTGTATCACCCCCCATGTTTTCCTGTTGTGTCCCCCCATCCCACAGGACCCACCATCCGAGGACCAGCGCGAGCGCCACAGGAAGGAGACTGCCTTACTTCGGTCAAGGTTATTGGCGAAGCACACAACACTACTGTCCCATGCCGCAGGTTCAATCCAACCCCAAGATGAGTAACAATCTGATCCTTATCTCCCACAATGTCAAGGGATTTAACAACCCAATAAAGCGTAGAATAGCGTTTCGGGACTATATCCGTAAAAAGGCAGATATAGTGTTTGTCCAGGAAACACACTTCTCCTCAATCTAATCAGCCCAATCCCTGGTAACATGGCCTAATCATGACTGTTTTGTATGTCCTATTGCAGACAGTAAATAAAAGTGGGGGTGGCTATATTAGTGCACCGTAGAGTGGCCCCTACACTGGTCAATCATAGAAAGATTCAGCTATATCATAGTCACAGGCACAATTAACACAAAAGTCTTTTTTAAAGAAGTGGACTCAAATAACCTACTGATGGCAACCAGTAACCACAAGAGAACGTGGATTTCAAATATTCCCAGGGGCCAAGTTGTTAGAATAAAAAGAAACTCTGTTGCCCGGCAGCTGTTCCACGGTATCGGCCTTCACTTCACCGTCGGACCGAGCGGAGCGGCTTTGGACACGCACTGTATTTAAAGCTAAGTGTATCCTCTCACCAGCCTTGCCGTGTGGTTTCTCCACGGACACTGCGTGTCACTATGCCTGGTAGAGGCATTATGTCCTCCCCACACTGGTATACTAGCAACCGCTCCACCACGTGACTGGGCATTACTGTGATTTATTTATATTCACATGGGGTACCACAGTGCAGTCCTTACCAGTTAGGGGCCACCATTGATTCAAGAGTCTCGGCAATCCGAATCGCTTTGAGCTTAAGATAATCATTCACTTGAGATGTGTGTGTATGATCTATGTATGGTGACATAACATTTCACTATGATTACTACACTGCTATGATAGACTGATCTTACACATTGTGACTAGTATATCTGTCACCCCAGTATGTAGTATCATTAGTTTGTTTGCCATGAGACTCTTCTTTAGCGGTCCTGTGTAAGGAGACTACATGTGATTTCTGTGTAACATATTATTGTGTTGCAGAGGCCATAACTGGATACGGTCACTGAGCCGTGCCTCAGGGCATTAACAACCCACATTTTGTGCTTGCCCTTCACAGAAATCTACATCTACACGCTAGGAATTTTGTCCTTATTTGCAGCACGTTTAATAATTAATATTGTTATGCGTGGGACTATAGTTCTCACTTCGTACACTGTTCAGTTTAAATCGATTTTGGTGTTTTCATGCCGTTGTTGTTGAATGACATCCTCACATGGCCATTGATACTTGTCGTTAGTTTATTATTTGACCTTTTTTGCTTAGCTATTCACCCCTTCAGATTCAGTATCAGCAGCCTTATCACACGAAGACTGTTGATTTTTTTAGTCATAAGGGCATCTGAGTAGGACGAGCACCTTATTCTGAAGGTTGTTGCGTGTGAAGTCTTTAGCAATATCTGGCCACCGTTAGTGATGGTATTATATCTGCACTTTCTTCTCCCGTGTAAAGTGTTAGGGAGAGTATTTCGGTTTGATTTAGGGGATGGCCCTGGACTTTTTGTAAGCGGCCCTTCTTTACAAGTCTATTTTAGATTATTATGTGGATTTAAGGTTTTTATTAATAATCATATCACTTTCAAGATCGACCTGGCGCTTCAAGGGGAATCTTTTGTGTTTGGTAGCTTTATTTACCCTAGTCTTGCTATTGCACGGGGGTCCGGTCTTATTGACTGTTATTATTGAGTTACCAAATTACCTTAGCTGATGAGGGGCTCTTCCTCTATGTCCTCTACCTATGCCCTTGATCCTCTTGATATAGTCCACTACACCCCTAGCTACTGATTAAGAGACTCCATAAAAAGTGAACCAACTCGCGACGTTACACACAAACAGAAAACAGCAAAAGGGGTAATGGGTAAAGTCCAGCAAACTGCACATAGAAGGTGGACACTCACGCATGGGATAATTAAGGAGGCGAAGCAGCCGTACCTCTGATACCCCACCCTTGATAAAGATAAGATGGAGAATAGCGAAAACCATAAGGGGGACGATCAATAGGAGATTCCCATGGTGGCGGGGGGCTCCATACAACACCGCGCAAGGGGCAAAAGTAGGGTGACAAATCGGAGATGGGTGAGCTGGGGAGACGTTCATCGTTTGTGTTGTTGATGTTAGTGGTTTACTGTGTCTGTGCTAAAGTTATAAGTATTACTGTTATACACTATTGTCTGTTCAAGGATGATGCGCCGGCGGGAAGGTCCCGTACTCGTGCGTTGCACTTATGCGGTTCTCCGCTACGATCCCTATGAGAATGGTTGCAAACAAGCACAGGGGAGGCAGGTCCCAGCAGGCTAGGTTGGAGATCCCTTCGTTGTATGGGGAGGGACAGCGGCCCAACCCATTGGGACCCAAGGTGGTGGTCAATTACGGGAATGGAAACGGAAACCGGCCGCTTTACTCTCAGTGTTGACTGTGGTTAACTATTGGGGCTTTTGTCTTCGTTGTTTGTTTATAAATTTCTTGTATTTTCTGTACTACTGCCAGCGTACGCTCAGAGTAGTAAGTTTTTCTCGGTTTTTTGTGTGTACGAACCCACTCTATTGGGAGCCCCTATGGGGGCAGACCCAGGACGCCACCACGGACCGCAGCGATTACGGTCACAGCCCTCAATGCCCCGCCCTCGCAAAAAAAACCGCCATCGGACCAAAAGCATGACAAATTACAAGGGCAAGACCAGCAAGAAGAACAAGAACGCACGGGAGCGCACAAACTGACAAGATAAAAGAAAACCGAACGTACAAAAAAAACACAGGGGAGAGGGAAGGCCAACACCACAACACGTCCACAAACAAGAAAAGAGAACAAAACCCATAGCCTCTCTCCCCACACACATCCATTCTCCCCAACCCCTTACCTTCGCCTCAAAACCCCCTCCTACTCTCCCCACACCCATCCTCTCTGCACCACCCCCTCCTCCTCTACCACAACCTTATATCTGCAAAACCCCCGGTCTATCTCCCACCCCCTCCTCCCCCTACTGCCCCGCCCCAACCCCCGTCCTCTCTTATCCCTACCCACTTAATCATCTTCCAACCTAAAGGGGTGCGTCATGGAGTGAGCCGATCGTCTTGGTCCTAACATGGATTCCACGGGTAAGTTAAGCACCATAGTGATGCGCGCAGGTCACACACATTAATAGATGGCGTAACATTTCATATCCCACAATGTGCCGGGCTTTAACCACCCCACTAAACGCACGCTAGCTTCTCGACTTATAAAAGAAAAACATGTGACGTGCTTGGATCCTACAGTAGGCACATTTCAGCAAAACCCAACACTCCCAAATATCTGGATAAAGAATTCCCCAGGTTTTCCTGCCTCTGCGGAATCAGTCAAAAAAACGCGGAGTGGCCAATCGATTCCGAAATAGCTCCCCATTCGAAGGTCAGCTAATAAAAGTGATAATGATGGCAAAGGGAGATTATAATAGTAGGAACAATAGGGGACAGAAGATCACGATTGCAGCAAATGCCCTTGCAAAAGGAGCGCATCTTCTTTGAAAAATTCTTCAGAACCCTATAAAACGCGGTGCGCAGGGAAGGTTGTCTTAGCAGGAGACTTTAATACGGCCTGACAACCTCATATGGATAGATCAGGGGGGGCAGCTACCATAACGTAAAGGGATTCCATATGAATACAACCGCTACTACCGTGTGGCAACATGTGTGGCTCTCAGGAGCCCTAAGCCTACGCTTGGGGAACCTGGTGGTACATACAGATCAACATATTAGGTGCAACGTCCACCTGGAGGGATCCCAAGGTAAAGGGGAGGAGGCCCTCACAGGAAACAACCAATGAAGCGAACAAATATAAAACAGGACTGTCTTTACTGAATAGCATAACATCTATATTATCACACATCTAACATTCACCATTTTGGCTTCATCTTAGAGAGCCACATATGGTTCACACAGAACGCTAGCCTCTCTGCGCCCACGGCGGCGCTGACCCTATGCGCCACGGCGGACGCTAACCACTCTGCCGCCACGGCTGGACGCTACCAACTATAGGCGGTCACGGCGGACGCAACCTCCCACAGAAGTTGATCCCACCTGTGTCCAGTAACCCCCACCAAATGTCTCGCACTCCCAAGGTCAAAAAAGACCAATGTCCGGTATATGTGTGAGTCTGACAGCCACTATGTCTGGGATTAGGCCTGGTTGGTGCAGTGAGTTGCCAGGTTTACTGCCCGGGCTCAGCCACGGGTTTACCGCGATATCACTGGGGAACGCACGATCGACGTTGGTCCTCAACACCGCGTTGGGTGAATTCCAGCGCGTGTAATTCACCTTTAGTATTAGGGTCTTTGGTGGTGTCTGAGCCAGAACCAACCTCGCAGGGCCGCCGGCTTCAGCAATGCTGTCCCTGACTAATAAACCAATTAATGGGGCCCAGGTTCCCTATCTAGGCCTGTCCCTACAGTACGAATAACAAAGGACTCAGAACTTACTGGGAACTTGGGGGCATGCTGACCTTAATGCAGAGGGTCACTACCTGCACCACCTCTTACCCCTAGTGGTCCGGATCCTGATGACTGCGTGCTGCCAAAACCCAGCGAAATGATATTTGTACTGCAGGGCCATACACTCAGCCCATTGGCTCCTGGGGTAAATGTGTCTCTGGACACTATGCAACCTGGGGGTATTGGCAGTCATTCGCGCGCATTGCGCGAGCATCTGGGGGCACTCTCCGCGCGCTTGCTTTGACACGGCGCATGGCAACAGCACATAGTATAGCGGCGCACTTCTCACGGGCGCCGGCGGGAACCACCAAGTCAAATACGACGCGGCCTCGGCAACCGGCCCGATCGCGGGTCCCGGCAACCACCCGACCGCAATCATGGCAAACGGCCCGACACACGCAAACGCGCGGCTCGCAACGGGGAGGAAGGAAATGGGGTGAGTGCGCAAGGTGCGGAATCATTGTACATTTTCACAAAGGAGCAGGTTATATCTTTATGCAGGGGCTCAAAATTAACCCAACTCTAAACAAGACATTTGCAGGGAGTGCACAAGCAGATAGGGACTACACATTCTTATCACTACCCAAATTGGTCATACAGTAGAATTGATTACTTCGCTGTGTCCTGTCACCTGGTGCTAAGTCACCCAAGCGGAGATTCCAAGATATTTCAGGTCTGACCATGCACCCATAGAGCTACGGTGCTGCATAATATTCACACGGTTATAGACCAGGAAGAACTGGAAATTAATGAATCCATTATAAAAATCCGGAGATCTGTGAGAACTGTGGGTATAGAGATAGAGTGTTTAAAGAAAATAAAGACCACTCAGCCATTCAATCTGTGTATTTCTATTTCTATTATCTAAGCAGGTGCTGGCGGGCAAGTACGATCTTATATTGGACAGTGTGATCAAAGGAGATCAGAAAAGTAACCCCAATAACTCCCGGACTCTAGCTGTGTATTAACTATTTACTCCAGAACAGTAGTCTAGTAGGCGCAACTTACTATTACAAACAAAATATTGGAGGAGAATTGATGACCCTTAATGGCCCGAGAAGTCCAAAATCGAAAAGAAGAAAAGTTTTTAATGTCTAGATTACCTAGCATTACAAAACCAACCTATAGATAATACTGGTACACCATTCAAAAACTATTATTAAAATACCCCATGTCAGAGGTGGCTTGTAGGGTTAATGGTTGTTAGGTCAGCTGTCTATAATAGATAGGAACTCCAAAGAAAAACTTCTAGCCAAAATTGTGACTTATCGGTGGTTTGTATATCCAGCTGCATATAATAAAGACAGGAACAGTTTAATTGCTATCAAAAGTGCTTGTTGTGATTCTATTCCCTTCTAATTATCTAAGCAGTGTGCGTAATGGTAACTGTTTAGAGTTAAATACCCATATATATAAACAGGATGGTAACGCATTCACGTATATGCTTTAGAATACAAAGGCACTATAAAGTAGGCTTTTGGCTGCATGTGTAGCCTCCGTGCCATAAAACAGTATGAAATGATAACTCACATAATAATTTCGCCATATAAGTGTAGGGATATGGCTGTTAGCTGTATGTAATCGAGGGGCCCACGCAGTATAGCAAAAACTGTTAAGAACCCACGCTGGGTTCGGGTGGTGTATACAAGTCCGTCTGTGTCTGTTGTGCAGGGAGACCGTCCTAAAACCGCCAGCGTCTGGATATGACTGTCATCGGAGTGATACGTCTATGTCACTAAGGGGACGACCGTTTCGACGTGATACTACGCTTCTTCAGGGACTGAGATGAACACTGACTCCTCCTCGCCGCTGAAGAAGCGTAGTATCACGCGAAACGGTCGTCGGGAATAGACGTCACTCGCTGACGTCATCAGAGGTGACGGTTTTCGGTGGTTCCCTGCAACAGACAAGACAGGCTTGTATTACACACACAGACCCAGCGTGGGTCTAACAGTGATTTTGCTATACTGCGGGGGCTGATACATACAGCTAAAGCCTATCCCTAATGCACTTATATGCGAAAGTATATATGCGAGTATACTTTCATACTGTTTATGCACGGAGGCTGACACATGCAGCCAAAAGCCTACTTATAGTGCCTTTGTATTCTAAAGCATATACGTGAATGCGTTACCATCCTGTTTATATATATGGGTATTTAACTCTAAACAGTTACCATTACGCACACGCGCTGATAGATTAGAAGGGAAAGAATCACACAGCCTTTTGATAGCAATAAATGTTCCTGTCTTTATATAGATGCAGCGGATATAACAAACCACGATAAGTACAATTTTGGACTAGAAGGGTTTTACTTGGTGGGTTCTATCTATTTAGACAGCGACCTAAAACCCTGAACCCTACAAGCCACCTCGGACATGGGTATTTTAATAATAGTTTTTGGGGGGAATGGTGTTATAAGTTGTTTTTCATCATAAAGTTAACATCAAACTTTTTTCTTTTTTTTTGGACTTTCGGCAAAGGGTCATCAATCCCTATATATTTGTTTTGAAATAGGTAATGCGCTACTGTACCTACTGGTTTTTGGTCTGGAGTAAATAGTTAATACACAGCATAGAGTGCCGGGAGTTATGGGGTTACTTTTCTGATCTTCTTTGATCAACACTGTCAATATAAAGGTATAGAGATAGACCAATTTTTCAAGATAAACGCAGACTCTGTCACCTCACATCTGGTCCTCTGGGAAGCGCATAAAGCGACTCTCCGAGGTACCTCATAAGTATCACAGCTCGACGAAAAAATGAGAGAGAGAGAGACAAAAATTGTCTGCTCAAACTAATTAGAGGCTCTCTCCTCTAAGCACAAAAAAGAACCTACATAGATCCGCAAACCCTACAAGAGGTAAAGGACACTAAAATTGAATTAAACATGAGCTTGGCCTCCAGGCTGATATATCACTGAGTTGGTCAAGAGAGAATTTTACGAAAGGGAACGGCCGGATACGATGCTGGCTCGCATGCTGAAAGACAGGGAAACTAAATATAACATCCAACTTTACCTTAAATCTGGTACCCTACTCGAAGCCCCCAGAAGATAGTAGAGGATTCGGTCCTTCTATGAGACATTCTATAATGGAGAAGAAAGTGGCACATAATACTAAAACGAGACAGTAAGCTAAGAGATTTTCCTGGCTAGCTCCAATCTGGTGAGATTGAACAGAACAACAGAGCTTTCCTAAATGCCGACTTCAACTATGAGGAGTGACACAGGCCATTAAGGAACTCAAACCTTCAAAGGCACGGGGCCGGACGGCTTCTCAGGTTTTAACCACAAGAAATATACAAGTCGCTTGCCCCTAGGTGTGCTCCAAGTTCATACTATTTTTAGCAGGAGCCCCCATCCCCAAGGAGATGTTACAGGCGTTCTATCATCATCTATAAACCGGGGAAAGACCCGCTGGACTGTAAAAGTTACCGGCCCATATCACTAATAATACTGATATCAAGCTGTATGCTAAATTACTGGCCAATAGATTATGTCTCATACCTCCCAGACTATACACCCAGATTAAGATCGATTTAGCAGGGTCGACAAGCCACCGATAATACCGACGATTTATAGATGCTCTAGATTTGGCCCACATTGACAACCGCTCAAATTATGTTGTTAAGTCTGGAGTGAGTGAAAGGCTTTCGATAGGAAGACTGGCCCTAACCGAAGGAGACGCTTGCGGCATTTGCCTTTGGAGATCGGGTGAGTGAGCGATTCTATCGCTGTACTCTAACCCCACCGCAGGGTATTACACAAGGCTACCCTCTCTGCCCTTCCAGATCAGGAGTGGTACGAGACAGGCTGCCTCACTACACCCCCTCCTTATTGCCTCTTAATTGAACCTCTGGCGGCACAATCAGAGGAACCAGACATCTCAGTGTTAAACGACCATACTCCCAAACATTAAGCGGCCCCTGTATGCAGAGACATCTCTTGATGATCACAACCCCTTATCTCCCTACAAACCTATTCAACCTGCTAGACCGGTTCTCTAAAATCTCTGGCTTCAAATCAATCAGTCCAAATCTGAGCTCTAATGTCAATCTCCCTAGACACATGGAAAAAATTGTTAAAATAAAATTCAAATTTCACGGCAACACAGTCTATAAAATATCTGGGTGTCCACATCACCAAAAACGTCAAAGATATATACAACGCAAATTACCCCAACCTAATCCAGCCCTAAATCAGACCTTCAAAAGTGGACATCCAATGGATCAGTGCAACTAAAGGGATTTGTGGCGCTACTATTAGATGGTGGACCAATATACAATTAGTGATACAATATAATGGGTGATAATAGAATTAGTTATAAAAAAAACGGTCAGACTTTGCAGCTTAACCCTGAAGGGAAAGTCCAATTTCCCTTTGTTGATTGTAGGTAGAAGACTTGTGGAAGCGGCAGGTGCGCCGTATGTGAAAATAGGATAAATTATTATATATGTGGTCTATTTAACAAGAAAAAATAGCAAAATGGGTACTCACAACCTCACAAAAAAAAGGAGTTCCAACATATTAAGTGATGTGGAGGACTGCCAGATGAGAGGTGCCAAACTTCAACGGATATACCTCAATGCAAAAGATGACACTCTTAGTGCAACATGTACTGTTCACCTACAACAAACATTTGTATAGGCAATAAGATTTGCACTCACATTTGCACAAGTGCATAGACACATAAATATCGATGCGCAGCTTCTGGGTCACTTCCAGCTCCACTCTCGAAATCGTGGGATCGCGTCGCGTCACTCCGGTTTGGCCGTCGCGTCACTTCGGTTTTCGAGCGATCGATTTGGATGTAAATCACGATTGAGAGGGGGTTCAGGAGACACACCAATGCTGCTGGCTGTTCACTCTACGCGTTCCGCTTGTCACCAAGCTTCGTCAGGAGCTGACGAAGCTTCGGTGAAAGCGAACGCGTGAGTGAACAGCAGCAGCATGGTGTGTATCTGAACCCCCGCTCATCGTGATTCACATCCAAAATCAGAGTCGCTCGAAAACCGGAAGTGACGCGACGGCCGGAAACCGGAAGTGACGGCGACGCGATCCCGCAAGTCCCACGATTTTCGATAGTGGAGCTGGAAGTGACCCCAAGATGCTGCATCGCTATTTTAGTGTGTCCTATGCACCTTGTGCAAAAGTGTGGGCAATATCTGACATTGCCTATAGAATGGTTATTATGTGAACACATCACATGTTGCACTACGAGTCGTCATCTTTGTGCATTGAGGTTAGATATCTGTTGAAGTGTGGCACATCGTCATCTGGCAAAGTCCTCCACATCATTTTCATATTGTTGGAACTCCTTGTTGTTTTGGCTGAGGTTGGAGTCCCCATGGCATTTTTTCTTGTTAATAGACCCACACTATATATATATATTTATCACTATTTTCACATACGGCGACACCTGCGCTTCCCACAAGTCTTCTACCTACATCCAAATGGATCTCCTGGATAGGAAGAATCCATAGTGTCAAAATGAATTTGCTCCACCGTATCTTATACCTCTTCCAAACTCTCTCAGTGCCACTCAGATTGAGGGACCTGCACTCACTTCAATCTGAAATCTCCAAGTTTATATGGGGAGGTAAAAAACCAAGAGTCAGCAAAATCAATATGAAAAGGTCGGTCTTGGCTCGAGGCCTCGCGGTACCCTGCCCGTTATCATATTACAAAGCGGCACAGTTGAGCCAAATTGTGCAATGGCAATCTGACCCGAGATCTAAGAGATGGGTCGAATTAGAGAGCGCAGCCTGTGCGCCGGTAGAACTACACAGCCTAATCTGGCTCCCCAAAACAGCGCGAAAAGGCGCTAACATGCCGCTATCCTCAATGACCAACTCATTGTCAATCTGGGAGGCTGCAAAAATTAGGCATTCCCTCACAACAACACGCTCCATGATGACACCCCTGTGGAATAATTCCGAGTTCGTGCCGGGTCTTTCGGTCGGTAATATATCAATTTGGAGAAAGAAAGGTTATAATTGGATTAAAGATCTGGAAGTTTCCGACAGAAAAATTAAGACATTTGGACACGTCAGATTAGAAAAAGAGATCCCCCAATCTTTAGATACCTCCAGATCAGGGCGTTCTATAACAAAACACAAGAAAAGCGCAAAACGCAAATGGTGAAGTATGTCATATACAAATGTATTCGTGATAAGAGGTAAGTATTAAGCGTACATCAATATTGATCAAAATGCGCCTTTATGTGCAATATAGCGTTATAGAGTTACCACTGTGTAGTCATCTGGATAGAAGGTAAGTCCCAATGGAACGGCAACTCTCATCAGCACGACGTCATCAGGGCCTCTCACCAACCGGACATCCTCGTGATCAGCGGCTCCACACCTTGAATCGATACGAATCGCCCCACCGGCAGAGGTGTTTGTGCAGACTCAGACACTGCGTGCAGACCGCAATTGCGGAAGTCCTTAGATCAGCAGTGCGCGTCTGTGTTGAAGCACTCCTTCCATATCCAGATCGCCCAGTGTGTGACTGGCGTTCAGTCCCGGCGCTCGCGCACCTCAGTGACGTCACGGATATTGTATGGATTGGGCACAAGATGCGCTAGGCTAATAGTCCGTATAGCGAGGCTTGGAAAGGCTAAAAAAGCACTTAATACATGCCATAAAAAGTACCACACGGTCAATAAAATCATCCAACGCGTTTCAAAGCTGAAAAGCTTCTTCAGGGATAAAATTCACAGTCTCCGTCCCCGGTATTCTATACACCCATCGCTGCCTGTATTGGTCAGCTAATTTATGTAATAAGCCAATCATTAGTGCGTATCTTATACTGGGGGCGTGACCGTGGATCGGATCAAATTCTCACAGAAAACAGTTAAAACATTTTATTTAATCAATATATAGTAATCATTAAAAATGTGTGTACATCGGCTGTGCAAAAAAAGGGGGGAAAACACAATCAATAAACAATTACACACTAGGAAGTATGATCAACAATAAAAAACATATAGTTTAATGAAAATATATAGAGAAATTTGTATATAAAATCCCGTGTTAAGATACTATCTTGTAAAGATAGTTGTTCAATGGAATCAATGGACTTCTAATTATTAGTAGACAATTGTATAAACATATATGCAAAAAGATATCTTATTTACATGCGGTGGCATCCTTATAATTCTAATAGAATGCCCACACATCTAACTCTTCATTCAATCCTCTAGGTACCATACAGTCTAATTTATGTATCCAAAAGGATTCCTGGGCAGAGAGGGCCTTTAGTCTGTCCCCCCCTCTTCTATTTGATTTGACCTGCTTAATGCCCAGAAATGTCAATTTTGAAGGGTCTTTTTGGTGATGGGTTAAAAAGTGTCTAGAGACACTGTGTTTGTCAAATCCATTCCTGATATTTCTAATATGTTCCTGTATTCTTAACTTTAAATTGCGTTTCGTTCTCCCTACGTAATACAATCCACAGGGACATTCTAATAAATAAACTATGAACGTTGAATCACACGTAATGAAATCCTCTATAATGAAGACTTCTTTAGTTTTTTTGGAAGAAAAAGTCTTTCTATTGGTATTCATATATTTGCATACAGAGCACTTAGTACAGTTAGAATTACCCATGGGTTTGTTACCCAACCAATTCTTTTTAGAAAAAGGAAACATTATTTGCCCAATGTCGCTCGGAGCTAAAATATTTTTTAGATTAGGGGCTCTTCTGTAGATGAATCTAGGTTTTTCGGCCAAGTGGTCACCCAATACTGGGTCATTACTTAGAATAGACCAATGTTTCAAAACCACCTTTTCAATTTGCTTATGAACAGAATTATAATTCGTCACAAAAGCCACATCCACTGTTTTTGTGGTTTTTATGTCTGGTTTTTTTACCTTTTGAGTCAGCAAGTTTTCACGGTCCATATGTTTGACCCTTTTTAGCTCTTTCTCCAGGTACTCAGAATTATATCCTCTTTCAATGAACCTTTTAAACATCAGATCTGCTTGTTTTAAAAAGATGTTATTGTCATTGCAGTTTCTTTTCAGCCTCATAAATTGGCCCCCTGGTATGTTCCTAATCCACGTGTCTTTATGATTACTTGAAGCCATCAACAGGTTATTAGTGTCGACCTCCTTAAAGAAGGTCTCAGTTTGTACACCTCCTTCTTGATTAGATGATAATTTAAGGTCCAGATAATTGATGGTGTTCATATCTGTTTGATATGTAAACTCTAAGTTAAAGTCATTGTTGTTTATATAAGACACAAAGTTGACTGCTGAATCTTGGTCCCCATCCCAAACCACCAAGATGTCATCTATATAACGCCGCCATACAATGATGTTGCTGGAAAAAGGGTTGTTGGCCCATATATATTGATTCTCCCAGTGGCCCACATACAGGTTTGCGAAGCTAGGGGCAAAACGTGTACCCATAGCTGTGCCGCAAACCTGTATGTAGAACTCAGTGAGAAACATGAAATAGTTGTGTTTTAGAATAAAATCTATGAATTTCAATATAAACTCTCTATTGGAGGGATGTAACAGAGGATCTTGTTTCATACATATATGTGTGTGTAGAGGTGCTGTGTATAGAGGTGCAGTGTTGTGTGTATGTTGTGTGTGTAGAGGGGCTGTATTGGGTATAGAGGTGTTGTATGTGTAGAGGTGCTGTGTTGTGTTGTGTGTAGAGGTGGGGGGAAGAGTGCAAAGTTTAGTAAGTGGCTGCATTTTTGATTGTGACTGCAGTGTGTGTGTGTTGTGCTGTTGTATGTGTAGCAGCAGTATGTGTGTGTGTTTGTATGGATCTCCAGAGTGTGTGTGTGTCTGTGTCTGTGTGTGTCAGTGTAAGCAGCAGTGTTTATGGGTGTAGCATGTGTGTGTAGCAGCAGAGTTTGTGTGTGTGTAGAGCTGCTGTGTGTGTAGCCGGGTTACACACAGAGGCCTGTCACTGTCTGGTTACACTGTGTTACACTAGTTAGTGTCACACCGGGCACTAAAAGTAAGGCAGCCGGGATTTATTGCTGCAGGATCACGCTAGTTAGTGCCTCAGGGC
>WSYH01005215.1:0-16475 GCA_036426205.1 Ascaphus truei | reverse complement strand
GGAGCGGGGAAGCGCTAATCAGGCACAGTGTGTCAGGAGCCGGGTTACACACACAGGCCTGTCACTGTCTGGTTACACTGTGTTACACTAGTTTGTGTCACACCGGGCACTAAAGGTAAGGTAGCCGGGATTTGTTGCTGCAGGATCACGCTAGTTAGTGCCTCAGGGCACCGCGGGGGTTAGGGGATCTCCTCCGGTGAGTGAGGTGCTTATTATATGGAGGGGTTCAGCTGTACCTGTATGGGGGTGCAGGCTCCTGTTAGCTGCAGGATGCACAGGGATTGCAGTCGCTGTTACGCATGTTAAAGCTGTGAGTAATCGCTCCCTAAGAGCCGCCTCCCTCATACTACATTGGATTGGACAGGGAGCAGTGAGTGTGGCGATAGCGCGTGAGAACAGCGCTGCTATCTCTGCCTGGCAACTAGTGACGCGGCAGGAACCAGATCCAGCTCAGCGATTGCTTGTGATCGTGGCAGGACATGTTCCCACACACCTGTATGGTGAAGCCCAAACTCCCAAAGCGTCTGATCTTTATCTAGGGTGGGGGCCTCCCAAACTCCCCCCTGAACATCTACCTCGTTATTTAACCACCTGATTCTAATCGCCTCCTGTCATTGTGCTGATAAAACCAGCGTGTCACTTACTTTAGCACATACCCTGTGCCACGGGAGACCAGGACTAATACCAGAGACTAACTCGCCAGGCAGAGACACAAGAGCTTATAACATTCATTTATTGGGNNNNAAACAGTTATCCACAACTGAGCATACAACACACACACATACTCACAACCTGGGGTACCACTATAGTCCTAGGTGCAGGGATCTCCTTACAGAGATTTCCCCTTTTCTCTCTTCCCTGCGACACGGATCCCAGGCCTGACACCAGCACAGAGCTGACACAGCAGCTTTCCCAGTTGCAGCAATAACTTCTACACTTCTTATACCTCATTCAGTCTCACTAGGGGTCTCTCCCTTCAGTCTCACTAGGGGGGGGGTCTCTCACTTCAGTCTCACTAGGGGGTCTCTCACTTCAATCTCACTAGGGGGGTCTCTCACTTCAGTCTCACTAGGGGGGGTCTCTCACCTCATCCACTAGGGGGCTCTCTGCACCCGTCCCACTCAGGGGGTCTCTCACTTCAGTCTCACTAGGGGGGTCTCTCACTTTAGTCTCACTAGGAGGGTCTCACCTCAGTCTCACTCAGGGGGGTCTCTCACCCTGTCTCACTAGGGGGTCTCTCACCTCAGTCTCACTGGGGGTCTCTCACCTCAGTCTCACTAGGGTCTCCACTTCATCTCACTAGGGGTCTCTCACTTCAGTCTCACTAGGGGGTCTCTCACCCCTCCTTTTTATACACCGGGGACTGACGCATCTTTTACAGTATCACACGCGGAGAATATGTGATACTTTGTAATTATGCTGGTGATGGGAAGCGGTGATAAACACTTGTCTGACAAACATTTTCAGGGGAGACAGAGGAATATGTTATTCTGCATCATACAATTCTATATTACAAAGCTTTCCATTTACTGACACAGCACAAACATACATATGTATGGTTAAACGCTCCTATATACTTCTATACGCTCGCTCCCATGAACGAACTAAACACACACACACACACACCCACACACATAGATTCTAAGTTGGATTCACTGTTTTCCCGTTCGTTGTTATGTCAGAAGCATGCAATTTCACAAACGGGCACACAAAACTTTCAACTGCATTCACTTCTGTCTCCTGGCGGATTGTAGGGTGAACGCAACGATTTTGAGCTTTCCAATGTCACTGACCTCACGCAAATTATTGGCATTCTAGTTTCCCTCTCGCATGTCCCGATTCTGATAGGAGTCCGGGGCGGGGCTACAGGGAGGGGGGCTTGTGCCTTCTTGTCTTCGGGTGCTGTGTGTGCGTGATGTGAGATGTGCTGGAGGGGATAAAAACTCGGAGTGAGTATGGGGAAAGAAACAAGCTTGTGATCGTGGCAGGACGTGTTCCCACACACCTGTATGGTGAAGTCCAAACTCCCAAAGCGTCTGATCTTTATATAGGGTGGGGGCCTCCCAAACTGCCCCCTGAACATCTACCTCGTTATTTAACCACCTGATTCTAATCGCCCCCTGTCATTGTGCTGATAAAACCAGCGTGTCACTTACTTTAGCGCATACCCTGTGCCACGGGAGACCAGGACTAATACCAGGGACCAACTCGTCAGGCAGAGACACAAGAGCTTATAACATTCATTTATTGGGAAAAAGTTATCCACAACTGACATACACACACACACACATACTCACACCTGGGGTACCCTATAGTCCTAGGTGCAGGGATCTCCTTACAGAGATTTCCCCTGTTCTCTCTTCCCTGCGACACAGGATCCCAGGCCTGACACCAGCACAGGAGCGGACACAGCAGCTTCTCCCAGTTACAGCAATAACTTCTACAGCTCTTATACCTCACTTCAGTCTCACTAGGGGGTCTCTCACTTCAGTCTCACTAGGGGGGGTCTCTCACTTCAGTCTCACTAGGGTGTCTCTCATCTCAGTCTCACTAGGGGGGTCTCTCACTTCAGTCTCACTAGGGGGGTCTCTCACCTCAGTCCCACTAGGGGGGTCTCTCACCTCAGTCCCACTAGGGGGGTCTCTCACTTCAGTCTCACTAGGGGGGTCTCTCACTTTAGTCTCACTAGGAGGGTCTCACCTCAGTCTCACTAGGGGGGTCTCTCACCTCAGTCTCACTAGGGGGGTCTCTCACCTCAGTCTCACTAGGGGGGTCTCTCACCCCTCCTTTTTATACACGGGGACTGACGCATCTCTTTACAGTATCACACGCGGAGAAATATTGTGATAACATTTTAATATGATGTGAGACGCGGTGAGTATAACACTTGTCTGACAAACATTTTCAGGGAGAAGCAGGAATATGTTATTCTGCATCATACAATTCTTATATTACAAAGCATTTCCATTTACTGACACAGCACAAACATACATATGTAATGGTTAAACGCTCCTATATTACTTCTATACGCTCGCTCCCAGAACAGGAACTAAACACACACACACACACACACACACACACTATAATTCTAAGTTGGATTCCTGTTTTCCGTTCGTTTGTATGTCAGAAGCATCGAAATTTCACAAACGGCACCACAAAACTTTCACTGCACATTCTGCTGCGGATTTGTAGGTGAACGCAACTATTTTGAGCTTCCAATGTCACTGACCTCCCAAATTATGGACATTCTAAGTTTCCCTCGCATGTCCCGCAATTCTGATAGAGCAGGGGGCGGGGCTACTAAGGGAGGGGGCGTGTCCTTGCTTGCTTCGGTGCTGTGTGTGTCTGATGTGAGATGTGCTGGAGGGGGAGAGAAAACGGAGTGATGGGGAAAGAAAACGGAGTGAGGGGTGGGAAGAGTGAGTGAGGAAGGGGGAGAAAACTGAGTGAGTGAGAGAGTGGGGGGGAGAAAACAGAGTGAGTGGGGGGGGCACAGATAATGTGTATGAGGGGGAAATCCCAGCTGAGCTGTGAAGTTTGTAATAGCTGAAGGTTACGCCCGTAATTAACCCTTTATTTTCCTGTAATAAATAGCATTGCTTTTCCGCAGTAAAGTTGAGATGAAGAATCAGAATCTCACACTCTGTGTCTCTTTCTCCATTTCCCGAGCGCTCGTACGTCATCCGATTCCAGCAGCCCAGGGCGTGGTGGTTAGGTTGGTCCCCGGCCCAATGTAATTAGTGCGAACCTAAAAAACCCCCCACTCACAGTCGGGTTTTTCTCCCCCCCCATCAATCCATCTTTCTCCACCCTAGTCAACCACTTGTTCTCCCCCCTCACTCACTGTTATCTCCACCCCGCCCTCACTTGTTTTCTCCCCCTCACTCACTCGTTTTCGAAAACACACCCGCACTCACTCTGTTTGCTCACCCCCCCTCACGATGTCCCCCCCGCACTCAATCTGTTGTCTCCACCCACCTCACGCGTGGGTTCTCCCCCCCCTCACGCGGGGGGCTCCAACCCCGGCACGCACGCTGGGTCGCCACCACCCTAACTCACTGGTCCACCTACACCAACTCTGGTGTCTCCACCCCCCGCACTTACTCTGTTTTCGACCCCCCACTAGTTTTCTCCCACCACCACTCACTCTGGTGTCTCCCCCCCTCCCTCTGTTTTCTCCACCCTCACTCGGTTGGTATCCAGCCCCTCACCACTCTTGTTTTCTCCACCCCCCCTCACTCACTGCTCTGTCCCCCTCAATCACTCGGTTTTCGCCTCCCCCACTCACTCTGTTTTCTCCTCCCCCCACTCACGCTGTGTGCTCCTCCCCCACTCTCTCACTCACGCAGTGTTTTTCTCCCCCTTCATCACTCACTCTTCCCACCCCTCAAGCCGTTGTCTTTTCCCCTCACTCCGTTTTCTCTCCCCCTCCAGAAACATATCACTCAGCACCACACAGCACCGACGAAGCAAGCAAGAAGGCACCAAGCCCCCTCCCTTAGTAGCCCCGCCCCGCTCTATCAGAATGCGGGACATGCGAGGGGAACTAGAATGCAATAATTTGGGAGGTCAGTGACATTGGAAGCTCAAAATAGTTGCGTTCACCTACAATCCGCCAGCAGAATGTGCAGTTGAAAGTTTTGTGGTGCCCGTTTGTGAAAATTTCGATGCTTTTTCGGACATACAAAAGAACGGAAAAACAGGAATCCAACTTAGATATAGTGTAGTGTGGGGGTGTGTGTGTGTGGGTTTAGTTCCTGTTATGGGACGCGAGGTTATAGAAGTAAATATAGGAGCGGTAACCATTACCTATGTATGTTTGTGCGGTGTCAGTAAATGGGAATGCTTTTGAATATAGAATTGTATGATGCAGAATAACATATCCTGCTCTCCCTGAAAAATGTTGTCGACAAGTGGTGTATCTCACCGCTTCCAATCTATTTAATAATGTTATCACATATTCTCCGCGTGTGCTCTGTTAAAGATGCGTCAGTCCCCCGGGTTATAAAAGGAGGCGGTGAGAGACCCAGAAGAGCTGAAGATAGTGTGAGACTGATGACGAAGTGAGAGAGCCCCACTAGTGAGACTGAAGTGAGAGTGCCCCCTAGTGAGACTGAGGTGAGAGACCCCCCTAGTGCGAGATGAGGTGGTGAGAGGTACCCCCCTAGTGAGACTGAGGGGTGAGAGGACCGCCCCTGTGAGACTGAGGTGGCGAACTCCTAGTGCGAGACTAAAGTGAGAAGAGGGATCCCCCGCCTGTGAGACGAGAAGTGAGTAGACGCCCCCTGAGTGGGACGAGGGGGTGAGAGAGCCCCCCTAGTGGGATGAGGTGAGAGACCCCCCTAGTGGACCTGAAGTGACGAGACCCCCCTAGTGAGACCTGAGATGAGAGCACTCCTAGTGAGATCTGAAGTGAGAGACCCCCCCTAGTGAGACTGAAGTGAGAGACCCCCCTAGTGAGACTGAAGTTGAGGGTATAGAGTGGTAGAAGTTAGTGCACCTGCAACGGGAGAAAGATGCTGTGTCAGCATCCTGTGCTGGTGTCACAGCCTGGGCTCCTGTGTAGCCAGGGAAGAGAGAACAGGGGAGAAATCTCTGTAAGGAGGATCCTGCACCTAGGACATAGTGTACCCCAGGTGTGAGTATGTGTTGTGTGTGTGTATGTCGTTTGTGGATACTTTTTCCCAATAAATGAATGGTGTAGCTCTTGGTGATCTCTGCATGACGCGTTGTTGGTCCCTGGTAGTAGTCCTGGTCTCCGTGTGCACCAGGGTATGCCGGCTAAAAGTAAAGTGAAACGCTGGTGTTATCAGCACAAGAGCAGGGGGCGATTTAAGAATCAGGGGTGGTTAAATAACGAAGGGGGTAGAGGTAGATGTTTCAGGGTGGGGCAGGTTGGGAGGCCCCCACCCTATATAAAGATTCAGACGCTTGTGGGGAGTTTGGGCTTTCAACATACAGGTGTGTGGGGAAAAAAGTCTGCCACGATACGCAATAGCTGAGCTGGATATGATTCCTGCCGTGGTCACTAGTTGCCGGGCAGAGGGAGAGCAGCGTGTTCCACGCGCTATAGCCAGCACTCACTGCTCCGACCATTACAAATGTGTAGAGGGAGGCGGACTAATAGGGAGTGATCATCGCCAGCTTTAACATGAGTAACAGGGCAGACTGCAAATCCCGGTGCATCCTGCCAGCTAACAGGAGCCATGCACCCCCATACAGGTACAGCGAACCCTCCATATAATAAAGCACCTCAATCCCGGAGCGGAGATCGCCTAACACCCGCGGTTTTGCCTGACGCCGAACAGCGTGATCCTGCAGCAATAAACCCGGCTGCCTTACTTTTAGTGCCCGGTGTGACACTTAACTAGGGTGTAACACGTGTAACCAGACCAGTTGACAGGCCTCTGTGGTTAACCCGCTACACAGCACAGCAGCTATACACACACACAACTCTGCTGCTACACACACATGCGAGACCCATAAACATGTGGGCACCACTGGACACACAAGACACAGACACACACACACTCTGGAGGATCCATACAAACACACACACATACTGACTGCTACACATACAACAGCACAGTAACACACACACACTGCATCACAATCAAAAAATGGGAGCAACTACTAAAACTTGCGCAACTCTTCCCCCCAAGCTCTACACAACAACACCAACACAGCATCCTCTACACATACGAACACCTATATAAACACAATACAGCCCCTCTACAACACAAACATTACACACAACACTGCACCTCTATACACAGACTCTACACACACATTACAGATGTATGAAACAAGATCCTCGGTTACGCCCTCCAATAGAGAGTTTATATTGAAATTTCATAGATTTTATCTAAAACAAACGGTTTCATGGTTTCTCAATGAGTTCTACATACAGGTTGCGGCACAGCTAGGGGTACACGTTTTTGCCCCTAGCTTCGCAAACACCTGTATGTGGGCCATGGGAGATCAATAGATATGGGCCAACAACCCTTTTTCCAGGCAACATCATTGTTATGGCCGGCGTAGATAGATGAATCTTGGTGGGTTTGGGATGGGGACCAGATTCAGCAGTGTAACCTTGTGGTGTCTTGATAGTAAACAACAATGACTTTAACTTAGAGTTACATATCAAAAGATATGAACACCCATCAATTACGGGACCTTAATTAGTCATCAATCAAAGAAGGGAGGTGTTACAAAAACTGAGACCTTCTTTAAGGAGGTCGACAACTAATAAACCTGGGTTGATGGCTTCAAGTATCTAAAGACACGTGGATTAGGAACATTACCAGGGGGCCAAATTATGGAGGTGAAAAGAAACTGCTAATGACAATAAGCATCTTTTTAAAACACGCAGATCTGATGTTTAAAAGGTTCATTGAAAGAGGATATTAATCTGAGACGAGAGAGAAAGAGCTAAAAAAGGGTCAAACATATGGACCGTGAAAACTTGCTGACTCAAAAGGTAAAAAAAACACAGACATAAAAACCACCAAAAACAGTGGATGTGGCTTTTGTGACGAATGTAAATTCTGTTTCATAAGCAAGATGGAAAAGGTGCGTTTTGAAACATTGTCGATTCTAAGTAATGGACGCCAGTATTGGGTGACAATGCCGAAAAACAGATTCACATATACAATGGAAAGCCCCTAATCTACAAACAATATTTTAGCTGGAGGTGCGAGGACATTGGGCAAATCATGTTCTGTTTCTTAAAAGAAGGTGGTGGGGTAACAAAACCCCATGGGTAATCTACTGTATCTAAGTGCTTGTATAAAGTATGAATACCAATAAGTAGAAAAGACGTTTTCTTCCAAAAAAACTAAAGAAGTCTTATTATAGAGGTTTCAATACTGTGATTCAACTTCATAGTTTATTTATTAGAGTTCCCTGTGGATTGTATTAAGTAGGAGAACCGAAAACGACATTTTTAAAGTTAAGAATGCAGGAACATATTAGAAAATCAGGAATGGATTTGACAAACACAGTGTCTCTAGACACTGTGTTTAACCCCATCACCAAAAAGAGCCTTCCTCAAAATTGACTTTCGGGGGCATAAGCGAGGTCGAATCAAATAGAGAGGGGCGGGGGGGGGAAAGGGGATAAAGGCCCCTCTGCCCAGGGAATCCTTTGGATACCATAAATTGAGGACTGTATGATACCTAGGAGGATTGAATGAAAGAGTTAGATTTGGGGCATTCTATTAGAATTATAAGGATGCCACGCATGTAAATAAGATATCTTTTTGCATATATGTTTATACAATGTCTACTAAATTAATGAATTAGAAGTCCATTGATTCCATTGAACAAACTATCTTACAGAGAGTATCTTAACACGGGATTTTATATACAAATTTCTCATATAGTTTTCATTAAACTATATGTTTTTTATTGTTGATCATACTTCCTAGTGTGTAATTGTTTAATTGATGGTTTTCCCCCCTTTTTTGCACAGCCGATGTACACACATTTTAATGAGTACTATATATTGATTATAAATAAAAATGTTGTTACTGTTTTCTGTGAGAATTTGATCCGATCCACGGTCACGCCCCCAGTATAAGATACGCACAATGATTGGCCTTATTACATAAATTAGCGGACCAATATACAGGCAGCGATGGGTGTATAGAATACGGGGACGGAGACTGTGAAATTTATCCCCATGTAAGAAGCTGTCAGGGCTTTTGAAACGCGTGCGTTGGATGATTTTATGGACCGCCCGTGAGGTCTTTTTATGGCATGTATTAAGTGCTTTTTTAGCCGTTTCAAGCCTCGCTATACGCGGAGCTATTAGCCAGCGCACTTGGCCCAATCCATCATATCCGTGAAGTTACGAGGTGCGAGAGCGCGGGACTGAACGCCAGTCACAAACTGGGCATCTGGATATGGAAGGAGGCTCTTCACACAGACGGCACTGCTTGTTGATCTACGGACTTCCCCAATTGCGGGGTCTGACCGCAGGTCTGAGTCTGTGTACAAACACGCTGCGGTGGGGCGATTCATCATGATTCAAGGTGTGGAGCCGCCGGAGCAAGGAGGTGATGTCCGGTTGGTGAGGAGGGGCCCCCTGATGACGTCTGCTGATGAGAGTGCCGTTCCATTGGGATTACCTTCTACCAGATTGAGTACACAGTGGTAAACTCTAATAACGCTATAGTGACATAAAGGCGCATTTTGTCAATATTGGGTTACGTTAATACTCTTTATCGTTATCCGAATACATTGTATATGACAGAACTTCACCATTCGTTTTGCGCTTTTCTTGGTTTTGTTATAGGAAACCGCCTGATCTGGAGGGTATCTTAAAGCATGGGGATTCTCTTTTTCTAATCTTGACGTGGTCCAATGTCTTAATTTTCTGTCGGAAACTTCCAGATCGTTTAATACGATTATAACCTTTCTTTCTCCAAATTGATATGTTACCGAGGCCGCCGAAAGGCCCGGCACGAAACTCGGGAATAATTCCACCAGGGTGTCCATGGAGGTCGTGTGTTTGTGAGGGGAATGCCTAATTTTTGCAGCCTCCCAGATTGGCAATGAGTTGGTCATTGAGGATAGCGGGTCATGTTAGCGACCTTTTTGCGGCGTTTTGGGGAAGCCAGATTAGCTGTGTTTTTACCGGGCAACAGCTGCGCTCTGTAATGGACCCATCTCTTAGATCTCCGGTCAGATTTGCCCATTGCACAATTTGGCTCAAATTGTTGAGGAGAGTGGAGGGGTAAGCAGAGTTAAAGGGAAGGGGGACAGGTGTGGTTCGGTACTGCGAGAGGCCTCCAGCAAGACCGCTTTTCATATTGATTCTGCTGGACTCTGGTTTTTTACACCTCCCCATATAAAACTTAGAATGTCAGATTGAAGGAGGCAGGTCCCAGTTCCATCTGAAGTGGCACTGAGGATGAGTTTGAAAGAGTATAAGATATGGGGGAGCAAAATGCATTTGGACACTATGGATTCTTCCTATCCAGGGATCCTTTGGATGTCCACTTTTGAAGGTCTGATTTTTAGGGTCCAGCCAGATTAGGTTTGGGGTAATTGCGTTGTATATATCTTTGACGTTTTTGGTGATTGGGGACCACCCGATATTTTATAGACTGTGTTGCCAGTGAAATTTGAAAAGTTTTAATTGTAACAATTTTTTCCATGGGTCTAGGGAGATTTGACATGAGAGCTCGATTTGGGACTGATGATTTGAAGCGCAGAGATTTAGAGAACCGGTCTAGAGGTCGAATAGGTTTGTTAGGGGGAAAGTAAGGGGTTTGTGTGATTTTCATCAAGAGATTGTTATCTCTGCGTACAGGTGGCCCGCTTAGTATGTTGGGAGTATGGCGTTGAACCCTGAGATGTGTGCCGGGTTGTTCCTATGATTTGTGCCGACAAGGTGCAATTAAGAGGCAGAGAAATAAGGAGGGGGTGTGATGGGAGCAGCCTGTCTCGTACCCGACTCCTGATCTGGAAAGGGGCCAGAGAGGGTAGCCTTGGTGTAGAACCCGGCGGGTCTGGGGGGTTAGAGTTACAGCGATAGAGATCGCGTCCACTTAACCCGGGTTCACAAGGCAAAAATTGCCAGCAAGCGTCCTCTTAGTTAGGGCCAGTCGTCTGCGCTATCGAAAGCCCTTTTCAGCGTACAGACTAACAACATACTTTGAGCGTGGGTATGTGGGGCCAAATCTAGCGAGTCTAAAATCGGTGGTTGGTTATTATCTGTTGGTGGACTGCTGTCGGCCCTAGAAATCTGACTTTCATCTGGGGTATAAGTCTGGGAAGGTGTGAGACATAATCTATTGCCAGTAATTAGCATACAGCTTGATATCAGTATTAATTTGGATATGCGCGCCCGGTAACTTTACAGTCCAGCGGTAGTTCCCGGTTTTAGATGATGGTATAGACGCCTGTAACATCTCCTTGGGGATGGGGGGCTACTGCTTAAAATAGTATTGAAAATTGGAGCAATCACTAGGGGCAAGCGACTTGATAAATTGCTTGTAGGTTAACCTGGAGAAGCCAGTCCGGCCGGCCTTGAGGTTTGAGTTCATTAATGGGGCCTGTGTCAACTCTCATACGTGAAGTTCGGCTTTAGGGAAAGCTCTGTTTGTTCTGTTGGTGCAATTCACCAGTTGGAGCTAGCCAGGAAAATATTCGAGTTACTGTCGTTTTAGTATAGTGTGCCACTCTTTCTCTCCATATGAGATGTGTCTTATGAGGGACGAATTCATTACTATCTTCTGGGGGTTAGAGAGTAGGGTACCAGATTTAAGCATAAAGATGGATGTTATCAGTTTAGTTTGCCTGTCTTTCAGCATGCGGCCAGGATCGTATCGGCCGTTCGCCTTTCGTAAAAGTTCCTCCTTGAAGACCCACCTCAGTGAGATGTATCAGCCCTGGAGGCCAGATCATGTTTAATTCAATTTAATGTCCTTTACCTCTTGTAGGGGGGTTGGGTTTGCGGATCTAGGTTCTTTTTTGTGCTTAGAGGAGAGAGGCCTGCTAATTAGTTTGGGAGAGGTGACAAGTGTGTCGTCGACTCTCTCATTTTTTCATCTAGCTGTGATATTTATGAGTGTACCTCGGAGATCGCTGTATGCGGCTTCCAAGGGACCAGATGTGAGGGGTGACAGAGTCTGCGTTTATCTTGAAAAAATTGGGGGTCTGATCTCATAACCACAGATCGCGACAGATCTCCGGGGGAAAGGATTTTAGATGGATTCATTAAGTTTCCCGTTCGGTTCCTGGGTCTAACCGTGGTGAATATTATTGACACCCGTGGCTCTATGGGTGCGGAGGTCAGGACCATGAAATGATCATGGGGATCTCCGCTTGGGTGACCTTAGGGACCAGTGACAGGGACACAGCGAAGTAATCAATTCTACTGTATTGAGCCAGTGGTGTTGTGAGAAGGAACGTTAGTCCCTATCTGCTGGGGCAAACTGCCCTAAAAAAGTCGTTTAGGTTGTTAACTGTTGACTTTTTCCCTTTTGCTTCCCCCCCCTTCCTTACCCGCCTTTCCCCCCTTAATCCCCCCCTTCTTGTTTACTACCCCTCCTAGCACTTAAGTTCCTATTTCTTTACTTTTTTATTACTCCTGCTCACTCTTTATCCTGTTTCAATTGTGCTTAGGCCTGATACCCTCCACTCTCTCATGGATCTACTCCCATTGGTGAGTGTTCCCCCCCCTTTGTTTTTTACGGACCCCCCACGTATTAAAGTTCTCCTTGCCAAGCACCCACCACACCCGCTTTCAAGCGTCGAACAGAGTTAGGGTCTGAAGATTATTTGTTTCAAAGAAGATTGTCCGCTCCTTTCCGCCATCAGGGGCATTCGATATTTTGCCATCCCAATATTTTCGTGATCTTCTGTCCCCAATGGCTTCCCTACTATTCTTCTATATCATGGTATTACCTGCGGATAGCACGAAACTGTATCAGAGGAGTTAGCTTAAGCCTGCTTTGAACCTCTCTTTTGAATCAGGTATGATATTCTCGGCCCATATGCCTAGTCATCATCCTGGCTAAACCTCCGCGTTTCCCTTTTGACATTCCCCCGCCACGATGGTAACCGTACCCGATCTAGCCAAACACCTGGTTGAGTTAGGAGAATTCTCGTTATCCAGACTATGCCTCTCTTGGCCCGGTGTCTGGTTCTGTATTGAAATGTCTGCCATTTCCCTTTTCGCCTTTGTTGAGGAGCACACCGCCACGGTCCAAGATTTAACTCGTTTCTTTTTTATTTAGTTTTTTTTATGTCCAGATTGGCTAGATACGAATGTCAGGGGGCTGTTTGTCCCCTGTTTAAACGCCCCGTGCCAATTTCCATTTGTGTGTGTGTTGGCCCTACTGGCATGGTATTTCCAACGCAATCTTTTTATGTATTATGCGCGACTGGGAATCGTGGCGGGTCCTGCCCCCTCATGCGACTATGCCGGCTTTGTCACTTTCTTTATTTCCTATACCTTTTTTTACCCGGGAATACTGTCCTGCTATTGAAACAGACGATCGCCAATCCAAAAAGCACACCTTTAGGTTGGAAGATGAAGCGAAGGGTGGGGGGGGGAGAAATCTGGCGTTAGTGAAAGGGAGGATGGGGGGGTTAGTTGGGCGGCTTCCTTTTGTGGTTCATTGAGGCGGGAGGAAGGGGCTTCCTAGGGCCCCCGGTGGGGAGGGCCATTCTTGAGGGTTCGGTTGGCCGCGAGACCTCCGAGGCGGGGGTTTTCCTCTTTTTTTCTCTTCCCCCCCTTCTCCCCCGCGCCCCCGGCTCTTCGGTTTTTTTTTCCCCCTTTCCCCCCCCTTTTTCGCGCCCCTGTTTCGTGGGGCTCTATGAGTTTTTATTTTGGGGTTTTTTGGTGGTGCAGTATTGATTGTGTTGGCTTCGCCCCTGTCCGTCGCGAGGGTGGGGGGATTACGACGACTTCGTGACAGGGCTTTTTTTTTCCGTTTCGGTGTGACCTCTGGACAGAGTGATGGCCACGGGTTCCGTCTCCCCTTTTTTTGGCCTGGCGGAGATTTGAGCGGAGGGGTTTCCCTCCCCCCGCGTTTTTGCGGTCGTCACCGGTCGCCCACGGCTCCCCGCGGTGGCCGTGAGTAAGAGGAAGGTGTCTCTGTCCCCTTCCTTTGGGTGCGGACGAGGGGCCGCTAGACGGCGAGCCCCCCGGGGGGCATTTTGCCTGGCTTGCCGACCCAGAGGCGCCAGGGATGGGCGGCTGAGCTTGAGGGGATCTTGGCCAGTTCCGGGGTTTGGGGCGGTTCGAGATGGGGGCCCCCATTTCTCCGGCTGCGGGACTAGAGAAGAAGGCGGTGCCGGGGGAGCCGACCACCCGACGATTGTAGGGAGGAGGCTTGGGGGAGGGGAGGAGGAAGGGGAGGGGGTGGGGAGGGGGACCCCTTTTTTTCGTGGTATCGGGTGGGGCACGCCTATGAGAATTTACGTGCCGTCTTTATCCCCCCCCTAGCCCTCCCCTTTTCCCCCCCCCTGGGGGGCCTGCCACCCGAGGACCCTTGGACGCCGTTGTCCCCCCCGCGCTAGGGAGGACGTTTTCGTCCCGTCACTCCTTCGGCGTGCCGTGGCTGCTTACGTATGATTTCCTCCTCTTTTGGCGGAGGGGTCGTCCCCGGGGACCCCAGATTTCCGCCACCGCTTCCATTTGGCCCGCTGGCTGGCGGACGGACCTCCCAGTGTGAGTGAGCGAGGCGCTGTGCTGCCATGTTTTTCACCGACCGTCGCGCGATTTGCCCTTCTTCGACCCTCTCGCACCTCTTGGTGTTCGGCTACCGCCCGTGTCTCCGCCGTTTCCTTTCTCGCTTCTCGTTCCCCTCCTTTCGTTTCTTTGCCCCGTGGTTCGTGTTCGTCTCCCGCTGTCCTCCCTTTTCTCCCCCCCCCGCCCCCGACCCGCCCTGCCCGGACGCGATGGGACGTTTTGCGTGATGGCTTTTTTTTTTTTTTTTGTTTGTCGAGGGACCGTTTTCCCCCCCCCGCGTGGGTTGATGTGGCTGATTGACGCCCCCGCTTGCCCTCGAAACGCCCCGAGGGGTGCCCCGGGGCTTTAGGGTAGTAGAATAACATAGTGGGTCTAATTCAATCGAGTACGTCGGGCCCGTTGTGTTTTCTCCGGGCTCTTCATTCAACCATTTCATTATCCAAAAAACATTGGCAGCCCCTGCCACACACCGTACACCTGCGAGCGGGTTACAACGAATAACTACCTTACCGATTAATCCCACGAAGACCACACGAGCCACAAACTAAGCTGGCCGCCTCCTTGGTCGCTCGCCCCCCCCCCGTCTTCTGCACCCAATTTTACGGAAGTGAACACTTCTTGTTGTCCCCCCCTTTTAAGGTGTTGGAGAGCTGGCACTCCACCAGACCCCCCCCTTTTTTTTACCCCCCCATCGTATCCCCTTCACGTCCTCCGTTTTCTTTCCGGACCTTTCCCCCATGGTCCTGTTATCCCACCCGGCTCTATCGATTGCTGGCGCCTTCTTGCGATCCCTGCTCCTTGCCCTTTCACCCTGGGACCCCTTGTCCTCGTTCCCCCAATCCGGATTCTATGTGTCTTGATCTCGCTTTCAGCGTGACCTGTAGAATGCCTTCCCCCCACCCCCCACTTGATACCAGCGTTCCAGGGATTCCTTCCACCGCCCTCGCCCGCGCCCATTAATGTCCTTGTTTTTAAAAACGCATTACACATACCCGCCTTCCGCCGTCTTCCAGCAAACCCCCCATCGCCACCCCACCGTACCCCCCCCCCACCACTTTTACCCAGTACCTGTATACCTCACTTAGAGTTCAAACACCCCTTTTATCCACACCCCCCTCTGTTTTAACACCTTCCACACCCCCCCTACTACCACATTTCGTTTACTACCCCCCTCCCTCCCCCCCCCCTTCACTTTCTTCATTGCCCAACTTCGGCTCCAAAATAATATATGCCTCCTTTCCCTCCATTTTTTTTTCCTTCCCCCCCCTCTTTTTGGTTCCCTACTTTTGCCTCTGCGGGGTGTAGGGGCACGGCCGCTACCGCCTGGGAGGGAATTTATATATTGATCCGGTCCTCTCCCCTTTATGCGTTTCGTTGCGCCTTTCCCTATCGCTCCCTTAATCTATTACCTAGAGGTGGCGTTTCCTGTTTGATTCAGAGGTTTACGTTCTTGCTACTGGTGGTGCTTCGCCCTGCCTTTCTTGGTTTTGTATCACCATGCGCTGATGGTTGGCTCTTACCTGTTTTCTATTTTGTCGGCAGTTGCTTTGGACCCTTTCACCCTCCTGTTTGGGCTGGTGGCTATGTGCGACTATAACTGGAAACAGTTAGCAGAAGCTGGGAAACACGGCCTGCATATGGGAAGGCCGCTTTCTGCTCACATATACCATGTAACGTAGGGACAAGTTCCAGCAGACAAGATGGAGGCCCTGGCTTTTAATTTAACCCTTTCAGGGGGGAGAAAACAGAGTGAGAGGGGGGGAGAAAACGGAGTGAGGGAGGGAGGGGAGAAGTGGCTATGTGCGACTATAACTGGAAACAGTTAGCAGAAGCTGGGAACACGGCCTGCATATGGGAAGGCCGCTTTCTGCTCACATATACCATGTAACGTAGGGACACGTTCCAGCAGACAAGATGGAGGTCCTGGCTTTTAATGTAACCCTTTCAGGGGGGAGAAAACAGAGTGAGAGGGGGGGAGAAAACGGAGTGAGGGAGGGAGGGGAGAAAGACAGGACACACAGCCCCTCACATCTGTCCCTCCCACTGCAGGGGGACACAGACAGGACACACAGCCCCTCACATCTGTCCCTCCCACTGCAGTCGGTCACAGACAGGACACACAGCCCCTCACATCTGTCCCTCCCACTGCAGGGGGACACAGGCAGGACACACAGCCCCTCACATCTGTCCCTCCCACTGCAGGGTGACACAGACAGGACACACAGCCCCTCACATCTGTCCCTCCCACTGCAGGGTGACACAGACAG
>WSYH01005214.1:0-46288 GCA_036426205.1 Ascaphus truei | reverse complement strand
ATTACAAGAAATAATGCTTCAGTACTGAAGCATTATTTCTTGTAATTATTACCATGTATGTTTTGTCATTTGGATGTAGCACTGGGCACCCCCTGTCGTTTGCCATGTCCTACAGGTAGATCCAAATTTGGGCCCTCTGTGCAGTTCTATCACCATGATTGTTTATAAAAGAGGTAGAAACTTAGGGGATTCCCCTATGAAAAGGGATCAGCCACCCAAATATGAACCTGTAACGTTTTTCAGTTCTAGGAAAGCAGGGTACTTCAAAGCTGTTCCATTTGTTTGAAGTCGTGTGTAATAGGTGTTCTGCTTTTAATGCTCTTATTTTGGGAAACTCCTACTGCCATCCTTTAAATGGCAATAAATATTACATCCGTACTTGTGACACCATACATGTCATTTACATCCTAAAATTGACTTGTTTATGTTAGCAAAAACCACCAGGCTACTAAAAACTAGATAGAATGCATTGTGCACCATAGTGATATTAAACGTGATGAGTCAACCACTCCAATGAAACACTATAACGAGTTTGGTCGCATTGTATTTAATGTACGAATCTTGCGTATAGAACATATTTCCCTGGTTGAAAGGGGTGGCAACCTTGATCAGATTTAACTTCAGCACGAGGCCTATTTAATTTCTTTTTAAATATCCTTACCTCTAAGGGTTTAAATGATGAGCTGAATCAATCCTGTTTTCTTTAATTGTTTTATTGTATGGACTTTGGACTGAATGTACTTCTCCCTATTTTACCATTTGCTGTTAAATATGTTTTTATGATCTATTTCCATGCATTTTCTGTTTCTATTGCAGGTCTCCACTCTCGGTTTCTTATTCACCATTGTTGCTGTACTACTGTTGCGTCTTGCATTTTGGTTTCCTTGACTTCCCAACGTGTTATGTTTTGCGCGCTGAGTGCTCCTTGTGTTCATGTATCCAATTCAATTACGTCGTCGTGAAACAATGCTGGACTTGCCATCTGCATGTATTGTATGGGCTCCCATGTCCAGTTTTCACCAGTGGTTACGCTTATTGTTGGGGGTTTGCTTATGGATTGATGCGCCATGCATCAGAAAGTCACTGCTTCGTTTCACGCCAAAAGCCGGGCGAAAGAGAAGGTGGGGGTCACTTGTGGTGTGTACTTCATAAGGTATAAGTAGGTTTTTTTTATCTTCTAAATAAACCTTGATGAAGGTGCTAAGGCACCGAAACGGTGGATGTCTTTTTGCAATATGCGAAAGTAAATCTGTATACTTTTGTACTTCCGGGTGTGCGCCCTACCTCTATACTGGTTAAGTCCTTTACACATATCAAATCTTGTTCTTATAAGAGAACCAATAAAGATAAGAGGAGGGGGCAGAGAGGATGCTTGATCTGTGCAAATTGTTGTTGAACACAAAGGCACATCAAGCAAAAGGGAGTAGCCAGAGGAAAACAAACTGTTACCAAGTCTCAGCTCGCCATGTTTACAAACTAAATAAAATAATAAAAGTACTTTTAGGTGTTGGATTTTTTTCTTTTATTTTTTAAAGCCTAAATCATCCAAATATAATCTATGAACCACTACCATTCGGTCCTAGGAGAGACTGCACCTTTGAGCGAATGAGTTGGGTTTCTGTGGATTGGTAAAGCACAATTCTGCAAAGTATATCTGTGCTAGCCTGGCATGGGGGGGTTTTAGTTCAGGGCCGTTTTGCAATGCAAACTATCTACCACAATGCAAAACATAAATTCTCTCTGTGCTACTTAACTCCCTAACGTCGGGCTGTCTACTAAGTTTACTCCAGAGGTTGGGCTACTCTTAAAACAAATTGTAAATTTGGAGGACCTAAAGGCGTTTTTCTTCTTGCAGGGGTGAAAAGCCATATTCTTGTGGCTTCTGTGGGAAATCCTTTTCAGATTCCAGTGCAAAGAGGAGACACTGCATTTTACATACCGGAAAGAAACCTTTCTCCTGCCCAGACTGCAATGTGCAGTTCTCGCGCTTGGACAACTTGAAGACCCACATGAAAATCCACAGCAAAGAAAAACACTTGCAGGTGCAGGACACCATTAGCGGAGGCGCAGACGAGGTGAGAAATATCCTTCAGCTGCAGCAGTACCAGCTGGCAACCCCTGGAGGCCAGGAGATACAGCTTCTTGTCACAGATGGTGTTCACAACCTGAACTTCATGTCTGGCCACACTCAGGGTATCAGTATTGTCACTGCTGATGCCTCCCAGGCCATTACAGACCAAGCTGCTAACCTCGCTCTGATCACCCATCGGCCTTCGCCCTTGCATGGCCTGCCCGTCACAGCTCACCAGCAGCAAGTGGAACCAATCCACAGCATCGGCTTGATGGAGGGCCGGGTTCAGACCGGGCAGCCGGAGCAGATGCACGTTTTCACTCTCTCAAAGGAAGCCCTTGACCAACTGCAGGGCCGGACGCAGGAAATCCACCTGTCGCAGACGGACAGGCAAACCTCACTAACCCAGGGACCTGCTCACTCATCCCACGGCATGGTGAACCAAACCGTCCGTGTCACTGAACATACTCAGCCAGCTTTCTCAGTAAGTCAGGTGACACAACCAGTACCAGAACATCAGATCCAGGGGCAGACATTTCAGATACAGGCCGGCACTGTCTCTTTTATAAACGCTACATTGGCAACAACTAATTCGATTTAGCCTTGATTGTAATAAACACACACTGTAGAATGTGTTGTACAGCAAAGAAATATTTTTTACCTTCAAGTCTTACTGGAATTCAAACATATAATTAATCAGGGATAATTCAGTCAGCTTCTGGCAGCTACATTTGTGGCAGATATTGCGCAATTAAAAAAACTATTTTTGCCCTGAGCTTTTTATGCACAGTTTGTCATGGCGAAGTCACACGGGGATAGAGCGCAAAGAAGATGCAACGCATATATTTTTTTAAATTTTGGGTTGCTCTTTCTTTTAACAAGGAATGTATTGATGAGGCCAGATTACAACATCCTGCACATATAGACCCATATGCACTAAAAGGTGCTTAGCTTTATTTAGTATGTCTTAACTCCCATTCATTTGAATGGAGTTAGGGTGTACTAAAGCAGGGGTGTGCAAACTTGGGGGCGTGAAATTTCTGGGGTGGGAAGGGCCGCAGCGCTTACAGAGGCCCCGCGCTCTTCCCCAAAGCATTTCAATTAAATGCAGGTGGATCGCGCAAGGCCTCTGTAACTCCTTTACCTGGTCTTCATGCCGTCAGAAACCGTCGGCGATCAGGTAAGGGGGGGGGGGAGAGCAGGCGGGGGCGCAGACTAAAAAATTTGCACACCCCTGTACTTAAGCATAACACCGTTAGGGAATATGGACCATAGTGAGAAAGCTATTCCCAACTCTCAACTGGGAGAATTAAAGCTGTGTGCAGAAGCTATATAACGTGTTTGGGGTCTTACAGGTTTGTGCAGCCTGAATGGTCTGTGAACTGTACTAAATAACAATGATGTATTGCTTTACCACGCATGCACGGTAAGAATGTGTGCCGACATCTTATCTGCAATTCCTATGTTGTTAAGACAGTGGTTGAAGTGGCTTCAAAAAAGTAGTGGTACTGAACCTGACTTAAAATAATATATATATATTTATTAAAATTAGGGAAAAATCTATTTTGACCATATTTTATAAAGATGTATACAATATGTATGCTTAGGAAGCAGAAAGGGAGAGAGGCTTTCTAAAATCCATTTTTGTTTAAAGCAGCAATACTTTTTTTTTTCTTTCTATGTATGAAGCCTGTGACAATGTATTGTCATTCTCATTCTCTATAATAAATTATATAATACTACATTCTTACCTAACCTCCCAATCATTTGCCTAACATAATGGCTGCCTATCAGTTTTAATCAATCTTTCAGTCAGTGTAACTCATCAGCTACAATGTATCCTTATAAAATACTACGGTAACATTGCCTATTGTTACAGTTTACAGCTCAAACTGCTGGGAACATTGGCAACAAATTATCCCAAACAGGAAAGTGTTGCAAATATCTTGCACTGCTGGGGAGTTGGGCTAAAGCCTGCTATAGAAATCAAAGGATGCTTTCAAACTCATAAAGAATGGCACAAAGAGTTGAATTAAAACAAAGAACAAAAAAGGGCACTATTATCTAATACTACAGAGCTGATTTTTTTTTGATATTAAAGTAGCTATACTATATATATATATATATATATAAAATTTCACATGTTTTGCTGCTTTAAATAGAAAGTGGAATCATTAGTTAATAAAAAGTAGTGGTCCTCTGGGGTTGTAAATGAGGGAATAGTGGTACTCTGACGTTTGTAGGACTTACTGGCAGATACTGCCCTTATTTGTGCCCTAAGGGTGTGGTGCTGTTGCTTTTTGTAACAAATGTATCCAATGACAATGTTCACCAGATCTGGGGGTAAAAGTTTAACATTGCAAAATACCTCTGCTTAAAAGCAATTCTGAGATGCTACATGAGGTCATGTGATGACTTCACAACTCTTACAGCATGTCATAGAGCAGGGGTTCCCAACTCTGGTCCTCAAGAACCCCCAACAGGCCGGGTTCTGAGGATATCCCTGCTTCAGCACAGGTGTTTCAGTCCAAATGACATAGCCACTGATTTAGCCTCCTGTGCTGAAGCAGGTATAGCTTTAAAATCTGACCTGTTTGAGGGGGGTGCGGCGGTTCTTGAGGACTGGATTTGGGAGCCACTGTCATAGTGCATTCAAAGGGGTTAAAATGTTGCATGCAAAACGATATGAAAAAAACTATCTTGCCGCAGAAATTCGATGACTGACACAGTACTTTGTCTTTGTATAGCACTGTATTTTGAACAGCATTTAGCAGTTTATAGTTTTGATAATAAATGACAATAGAGTTACAATCTTTTGAGGTGATCATTTCTTTGTGGCCATACTTTAAAGTAACTTTCCAGATACTGTGTCATTGATAACATGAGGTCGAGAATGCCAAGAAGGAAAAAATCCCTAAGGAAGAGGTCTTTAACGCTATTCAAATTTCAAAACAATCTTAAAACCAGGTCCAGATAAATACACATCAGAATTGTTTTCATATATAAAAAAAAATAGCACCTTATGTCAATATTCAATTATATTTGAAATGCCAGAGAAATTCTCCTTTCGTATCCTGTAACCTCACTTATCTTATTCTTGCACGAACCAGACTGTGACACAACTTTTCCAGCTTCATAGTGACCTCTCTCTACTAAATGTGTACATACTTGAAAACGAGAGGTAACTCTCAGTGTATTACTTCCTGGTAAAACATTTTTATAAGTAAAATAAATAAACTACTAGGAAGTAGTACTGTAGGTAGTGTGATGCAATTTATTGGACTAACAGTTGATAAGTTGAACCTCACATGGCTGCTGTTCGGGTATGGCAGTAGTACAGAAATAGAAGATCTTATAATACAGTATTATAGTAACAAAAATAGAAAAGCCAACGCTCCAAACTAGAAGAGTCCAAAAACGTACAGGTTATTCAGCAGCAAAGACAGACAGACAGAAATGATGTAACAATCAGCAACGTTTCGGATATAGATGATCCTTGCTCAAGTATATCTCATTGTTACTCTGCTCACTGCTGAATAAACTACCTTTTTTTTTGTACTCATGCTAGTTTGGAGCTGTGGACTTTCTATTCTTGCTACTATTGATCTTAGAGTGTTTTTTTGGCATCCCTCTGTCTGACGTGCTCCTTTTTTGCCTATTCTGTTCCTGCAGGTCTCTATTTTATTCCATATTGTCTTTGAGCTGGTCCTAATGTTTTTATCTGTAATACAGTATTCTAGATGATATCTAGTTACAAAGGATATAGCGCGGAAGTGAGATATTATGATGGGGTGATGGCAGGCTAGTGTTTAAATTTAAAGAGGTTGTCCATGCGGCAGTTTAATTTTTTTTTAATTATAACATATGCAGCCTTTGATTATACCTTTTATTGAAAACAAATGACCTAAGTTGCCAATCAATTAGTTCTCCTGTGATCGATAAGCAACATCCTGCTTCCCCTGGTTTACTAAATGGCTGCCTTTCTGTTTCAAATCAATCCTTCAGTCAGTGTAACTCAACAGCTACAATGTATTCTTATATCACTAAGGTAACATTTATCTATTGTTACAGTTTGTAGCTCAAACTGCTGGGAATATTGGAAACAAATTAGCGCAAAAGGAGTGTGTAGGATGGCGCTGTACTGTGGCAAATTTTTAAGTGAAATTTCTTAAGTGATGAAATATATAAAAAAAAATGCACATCTATTGTGGGAAATGGTTATAAGTGAATAAACAAACTATTTTCATAATTAAATTAATAATAATTAAATTAAATTAAAAAAATAATGCGCAATAGAGTGCTTAACATTAAAACCGTGAATGACCCAGTGATAGTGAAGTGCTAGTGATTTAAGTGAACAAATCACTCACATGAACACCTGCAGGAGGGTGGTCTGGTCACGTAAATATCTCTCTTAAAAGACACATGGAGAGTGCATAGCATAATACAGCTTAATGCACAAAACAAATGGATTCAGATTGGGGAAAGGCGCACTCACATTCTCCCAAAGAATAAATCGCAATGAGTGCTTTAAAGGACACACTCTCGCCTCTCTGATGCTTCCGAACAGGTCTGGAACTGGAAAGGTGACGGTGTGAGTCCCTGCTATCCGCCTAGATCCTCCGATCAACGTTGTGAAGTCGCGGCCGTCGGTTGTGAATCCACAACCCCACAACCCCGGAGGAAGCCGAACGTGGTAATAGGCGAAACGCGTAGGGTTTTTGTCCCTCTGGAGACTCCGTACCTGACTCCGTAGCTGGCAAGGAAAGCACTGTCCCTCGTGAGCCACCGCACCTGCTGCGCGCGCAGATGCGGAAGTGCCGACGGCCGCGACTTCACAACGTTGATCGGAGGATCTAGGCGGATAGCAGGGACTCACACAGTCACCTTTCCAGTTCCAGAGCTGTTCGGAAGCATCAGAGAGGCGAGAGTGTGCCCTTTAAAGCACTCATTGCGATTTATTCTTTGGGAGAATGTGAGTGCGCATACTCCATTTAAAAAGAATAATCTAATCCCCAAGAATCACTGAAGTGCTATAACATGATTCTCCTTACAAAGCCTTTCAGTGGTCACAAAGGTGGTATATTACCACACAGTTCTATATGAATCACCACACTGAGTTATCTGATAAACCTCAGTGCACCCTTGATTACAATCATATAACCACACTGCTGATATAAGTCACGATGTGTAACCACCGCTGGGATAGGTGAAAAATCAATATATCATTTTCAAGGGAAACACTTGTGTAGTGACCACAAAGGGAAAGGCAGGGGAGCAGCAAAAAGGGGGTCAGGTAACAGGTAAGGAGGTAAGTCGTAAGCAATATCTAATTGTGCAGGCCAGTATGATGCATCAGCTGTTGGGTGTATGCCAGTATACAGGCATATACAGGCTATCACCCTATGTAACCCCAAAGCTGCACGTTCATAGGTCTGGTCCCGCAAACCTTACGACCCCACATATGTTGCCAAACCATTCTCAGCTAGCTAGTGGATACCTCCTAGGGCCCACAACATAGTTTAACTGCCCTTTCACATTGCCACACATCACTCTCCGCTCCCCTGCACCTCACATCACTCTCACCCCCTGCACCTCACATCACTCCCCCCCTGCACCGCACATCACTCTTCCCCCCCTGTACCGCACATCCACTTGCCCCCCCTCACACATCACTGTCGCCCCCGCAGCACCTCACATCACTCCCCCCCTGCACCGCACATCACTCTCCCCCCCTGCACATCACATCACTGTCCCCCCCTGCACCCCACATCACTCTCCCCCCCCTGCACCCCACATCACTCCTGCACCCTCAATCACTCTCCACCCTGAACCTACATCACTTTCCCCCCCATGCATTCTCCCCCCTGTGTCCCAGGCGACTGTTCCACCCCCACCCCACCCCCCCACAGGTGCTGTGTTAAACCACCCCTGTCCCCCCGGCGATGTGTCCCCGCCCCCCATCGCCGCCCGTCCCGGCGCTCATTATCACCCCCCCCCTGGTCCCCGGCGCTTGTTTCACCCCCCTCTCCTCGGCGCTGGTTCACCCTGTCCCCAGCGCTACTTCCCCTTCCCTGCACGCCGCTCCCGGAGATAGTACCGGGCCCGCAGGGGTGGTGAGGAGGAAAAGTGTCGGTGGAAGTGACGTGTTGGCCCCCCCCCCCCTGTCGCTGCCGATCGTTTCACCCCCTGTCTCCGCTGCTTGTTCCCCCCTCCCCCCCGGTCCCCGGCGCTCCTTCCCCGCCCCCTCCCCGGTGCTCCCGGTCCCCGCTGAGTGTGGCTAGCCGCGGGGTAAGGAGGAGAAGCGCCGGGGGAGGTTAGAGTGTGGCTAGCCGCGGGGTAAGGAGGAGAAGCGCCGGGGGAGGTTACCTGCAGTGAGCAGGAGAAGCGGCCGAGTGAGTATTGAAGATTGCCTGTGAGCCCCTGTGTGAGATGTCACCCCGCCCCGCAAACCCTGCCCCTCAGCCAATGGGAGAGCTTGCCAGCGAGAGGGGCCAACCAATCACAAAACGCACAAACACCACAGACAAACATTTCAGTTTTATATATATATAGATAGATTAGAAAGACCACACCTTGAATATGGAGTACAATTTTGGTCATCACTCCTTAAAAAAGACATTTTGGAACTAGAGAAAGTGCAGTAAAGAGCCACCAAATTAATAAAGGGGATGAATAATCTGATTTATGAGGAGAGGCTAGCGAAATTTAGAATTGTTTACATTCAAAAAGAGGCATCTATGACCTCGGATATAGGGCATGCGTGCACACAACGGTGCGCATGGTGTCGCGCACGCCTGAGTGATCTGTGGACTCAGATCGCTCGCGATGGGGAGGTGTGGCCGTGTCGTCACGAGGCTGGCTCGCCCTCATTGGCTGACCTGCTCACGAGACGTGGCCGTGGCATGAAAAATCTAAAAAAAATTGTCGACTCAAAATTCTGATGCGCGGTTGCTCTTCCTCACTTGTGTGGTTATGCGCACTATGGCCGGCCAGATAGAGCAGCTGTATTTTGTTGCCGTCGCTCACACAATGGACGTAGCCTTAGAGGGGATATGATAACTACATAGAAATATATTAAGGGACAATAGAAGGAGCTTTCAAAATATAAGTACAAAGGACTCGGGGCCATCCCTTAAGGTTGGAGGAAAGGAGATTTCACCAGCAACAAAGGAAAGGGTTCTTTACCGTAAGGGCAGTTAAAATGTGGAATTCATTACCCATGGAGACTGATGGCAGATACAATAGATTTGTTAAAAGAAAGGTTGGACATCTTTTTAGAAAGGAAAGGTATACCGGGATATACCAAATAAGTAAACATGGGAAGGATGTTGATCCAGGGAGAAATCTCATTGCCAATATCTGGAGTCAAGAAATAATTTATTTCCCCTTATGAGAGATCATTAGATGATATTTCACTGGGGGGATTTGTTTGCCTTCCTCTGGATCAATATACTGTAAATACAAATGTTGGATAAAGCATCTGTCAAAATTTAACATAGGTTGAACTTGGACGTATGTCTTTTCAACCTCATCTACTATATAACTATAGGAGTGATATGCTCAAAGCGAGAAACATGTCTCAGCATCTCAGCTGCTATGTTCTGCACAAGTTGGAGCCTCCGATTCAGGTATACCGGTAGTCATGCATATAGGGCATTACCGTAGTCCAAACGCATAGACAAAAAAGCATGGACCAGTGACGCAAGGTTCATAGATTACAGGAGTGGACCCAAGCTTCGAAGCCAACTCCGATAAAAAAATAATTTAAAAAAATACACAACTGAGGCCACTTGGGCTTGCATGTTGAGTCTCTGATCAAAGAGGATGCTGAAGTTATGAACCTCGGACACGGGCAGGGCCTGTGCACTATTGATTAAGGGCAACTCGCAAACACCCTGTCCCAAACTCGGGCATCTTGCCGAACCTGTAATCAGTAGTTCAGTCTTGTCAAGATTGAGCTTCAGCCAATTCATCTCCATCCATGCCGCTACCTCGTCTAGACATGCCGTCAGTGTGGCAACAGCCATCCCTGGGCTTCCTTGGAAACATCTGGGTGTCATCAGCATACTATTGGCCATTAACACCATTCTTCAAGATGTTATTGCTCAGCGTTCTTACATGCACGTTGAACAGGAGCAGTAACAGCACCGACCCTTGGGGGACCCAAAAGGGGACAGGTTCTACTGGTGACACAATGGACCCCATAGCCACCTGCTGTGTCCGGCCTTGCAGGAACAACAATTGTAATGCAGTTTCATCGATACCAGATAGGTCCCTCTGGCGGTGCAGCAGCACCCCATGATCAATTGTGTCGAAGGCCACTGAGAGATCCAACATTACAAGGGCAGAAATACAACCCTTGTCCATAGCCATCAATGTCATCCACCACACAGACCAGTTCATTGACCAGCTCTTTAGCCAGACTCCGTGGGGTCGAAGAAGCCGGCCATATCCAGACAATCTTCCAGCTGGCTGAAAAGTACCCTCGCCAAAACCTTCCCTGCCATGGGAAAATTGGAGCTTGGATGATCGTTGGCGAGAACATCAACATCTAGACCCACTTTCTTCAAAAGGGGATGGATTAGCGCCCTTTTCAAGGCTACTGGCTCCTCACCACAGCAAGGGATCTATTGAATATATCCACTATTCATGGAGCCACTGCATCAATGGTCTCTTTCAGGAGCCATGATGGACAGGGATCCAGGTCATAAGTGTTCCAGTTCATCCCAGCTGTGATTGAGATGATGCTGAAGTTTTCCAAGACAAGCTTTACCTGTGGAGTGAGGCAAACCACTGGGTCCATCGGCGACGAATAGCAGCACTGATAGCCCTATCTGTAAGGGTGAAACGCGTAGAGGGGGAGATTGCGGTGTAGCCCTTGTGTGTGTACAATAAAGTTTTTCTGAAGAAACATCCGTGAGCTTCATTTTCTCAGACATGCGCAGTTGCGCCGATTTCTCTCTTCTACCTGGATATCACTGAAGGCGGCACGCAGGAGCTGGCGAGGAGAGCGGGTCCCAGACCGGAGATGCAGGAGAGGTAAGACAATATCCCCCTGCACCGGTCAACTCTGTGGCCACGCTGAGCTCCCTCACATACAGCTCCATTGTCTGAGACACCCAGGGGGTGGTTGTTGCTTAACTACTCGGAAGCGCAGGACAGTTTCTTGGACTGTCACGCAAGAGTCTGCAAGATTTTAAGGTAATCTTTACCATTATACTGAATAATGAATTCTTGAAGCACGGGTCTTGCCCAGACAGATAACACTACGGAATGGGACAACTCACCTCATCCACCCCGCCACTGCCGTTTAGCCCCCGCCGGACATCTCGCGACAGCCATTTTGCCACTGCCAAGGTGAGTGCGTTTATTAATATTAGGGGCAAATTTTAGGGGTTTTAGGGTAAAGGTTACAAGGTTTTAGGATAAGGGCTCCGATTAGGGGTTTTATGGTAAGGTATAAGGCTTAACTTTGTGGTGAAACGTCTGTTGGCTAAATATCCTGGCGGCGAGATGCCAGCAGCTAAATGTTCTAGACAGATGACACTAGGCCAGGGTTGGGCCATATCCGGCCCGCTGAACCATTCTCTCTGGCCCGCCCTCCAAGCCTCTCATCTCAGCTGCAAGAGTGAAGGCGGCTACTCACACCTCAGGTAGGACTTTGGACTGGGGGTGGGGGGAGAGCAGGGGGGGCGAGAGAAGTGAGAAGAGGGTGAGAGAAGGGGAGGTGGGAGAGGGGGTGAGAGGAGAGAAAGGAGGGGGAGAGTGAAGCCAATGTCGCTGTAACATCATTTGATGCTACTTCTCATGAGTGTTGAAAGAATGGTATGCAGGAAGCCACGTGCAGTCGCTGTGGGCATATAGCCACCAAGTTCGGGGACTCAGTTGTGCCCTTGGTCACAGGCATTTATAACAGATGAGAGCTATATATCTGTATCTATATCCAAACACCTAAAATTTCAGTCCTGGCACCTCTGCTGATGGCAATGCTGTCTGACATGTCAGTCAACGCCGCGACCAACAACAGCATACTCCATCATGCTTTGCTAATTTGCCCTGATGACTATGGACTAAATACACTTCCTTTTAATACATACAGTACATGTGTGGTGTGACATTTCTTCCTCAATTTCAACATCATGACTGCTGCCATGTTCGCTGTTCGAGGGGATGTATTGACCACAGACACACATACATACATACATACATACATACATACACACACACAATGTAGGAACTCATGTAACCGCAGGCAAACTTACCTGGGTGCACTGAAGCTACAAAGCATACTAAATAGATTACAATCGGGCACTCACAGGAATTTGTTAAGCATGAAAAATGTTTATTACAACATCAACATGCATGTACCTTATAAATATATACATTCATGTACACACACCCACCTACAGATGCAGCAGGCATTATTAACCCTGTGAAAGTGGAATAACGCAAGAAATAATGCAGTACATATTGCATGTGTTAAGGAGATATCGCATGCATTACCATTGTTCTCCCACTGGCACGTTGTGTATGTTGCAGCAGGAGTAATAACATTGGTTACATCTGTAAATTGAATCCAAGTTTGACAAATCTCTCCAGATCAAAAAGGTTTATTTCAGGAAGAAACCCAGTGAATATAAAAATAAATAGAAAATATAGGATGTGTCAGTGTCTTCCTGGCCATTCTGCTCCCAGCCACAGTTCCTTGTCTGTCCCCAGGGTGTGCTGCTGTTTCTGTCTGCTCTGGGTTTTCCTCTTGGGGTCTTCTGTCCCTGTCTGCCTTTATAGTTTCCTGTTCCTCTTTGCCTTTGCTTTGTGTTCCCTGCCTGAACCTGTGCCTGTATTTGTCCTGTTTCTTTCAATTAAGGCCCTTGCCTGCAACTAGGCTTATTCCAGTCTGTTCTTTGCCCTGCCCCTGCGGATTCCCTGCTGCTGACCCTTGCCTGTGACCCAGACTACAATTCTTGCCGCCTGCCTTGGAGCCCTGCTTGTGACCCCAACTACGATTCTTGCCGCCTGCCCTGGACCCTTGCCTGAGAACCTAACGCCTCCTTGCCTGCCCCGTTGATGAAAAATGTGTTGAGGCCTTAAGAATTATACTGTATATTAGATGCCCCTAACACCATCATTTTGATTAATAGATATGCCTCTAATGCTTACCCTATAAATAAACTAGACCAGGATGTCCACTATCCTATTATTATTTGCCATGGTGCTTGTGCCTTTGTAAATTAAGATCAAATAAAGAATTTAAGGGTATCAAAATAGGACTTACGGGTATAAAATTGGCTCTGTTCACTGACATGCCCCTTTTTGTATCTAACCCAAAGATTGCTATTACTGTTTTGGTTTTATGGATTAACCAAGAGGAAAATTGTAAAAAAAAAAAAAAAAAGCATTTTAAACCCGTTAACTCAAAAATATAATTAATTTGGGTGTCCAAATTCCCTTAGATCTGTCCAAATTCTATCAAATTAACTACAAGACTTTATTCAATAAAGTATTTCAAGATCTGGAAAAATTTGATTAATCTAAACCTATACTTTTTGGGAGGAGAATAGCAGTTACATCAATTGCCTTCCCCAAATTGGTTTATTTGTTGCAGATGACCCCAATGCTGGTTCACAAAAATTACATAAATGCCATAATGATAGAAAAAGTGTTTCAGCGCAAAAAAACATATTTCTAGTGCAAGTGATTAATAGTGACTTGATATTAAATTATCAAATATAAGGGTAAAGGAAAATACAACCAGTTTATTAAATGTGAGGTGCTGTTCCAAAAAATCCTTTCCGGGTCAAAAACACAGAATAGAGAACTAAATAGGAGCGGCGATCTCGTGGAATATGTGAAAAGAAGAAACACAAAACACAAAATAGTGGAACACAGTATGGCCAAGTGTATTGAAGGATCAATTAACCAGCGTCAAATGCATTCACACACTCCAAATGAGGAATCAATGGTGAAATACAGGATGATGGTCTGTGTATAGACAGGAATCAAAAAGTGGCTCCAGGATAACTCTGATATGAAAAATATAGAACGCTAACATAGCATAATTCTATAACACAACTTTATAGACAGAATGAATAAAACCAATGTACTTACACACTGTACGTTGGGAAAAAAGCATTGAGCTCACAGGCTTCTCCAGCAGTAAATGTACAGATTATCTCCCCACTCAGCAGCCGCCCTTCGCTGCCATAATGCTTTCCCAAAGTTTATTTGGAATAACAAACCCAGAATTAATATATGAAAACTGCAGTTGCCTAGACACTTTGGAAGAGTGGCTTTACCTCATGTCTATTCAAATCTGAACATGATGGCGTAATGGGAAAATCTACATAAGCACATTAAAATTCGGAGTCCTCTAAAAAAAATATATAAAATTTAATGACACATAGAGCTTGGTCAAAGATATAGAGAATGTTAGAGGAACCTTTAAATTTCAAAATATTTACCTTTAGTGGGAAATCAAAACTGTATTCAGGACAGAGTTAGACAGTATACATATATAATAGTAATATTGCAATAAAATATAATGGTAATTCGATTATACTTTAATTATGGGGTGCAACCCCGACGCGGATGTGAATGGTCACATGAAGAAGTAGCCCCAGGAGACTAATATTGTCTAAAACGGGACTGTCAAACATCCAGGCTGCTGGACCCTTCTGTCCGGCCCACAGACCATGTACCGGGAAATTAGGGCAGAGCTGGTGTAGGGGAGAAGCCCTGTGTTGTCTCTTCCATGCTGCTACCACACTTGATTCTCTTGACCACACAACTCTCGTGAGGCTCCTATGCTCCACACCAGCTCTTTTCTCATGCCGCCTCACCCAATTCCTGCTCTCGTCTGAATTCTTCCTCACCAGGTAAGAGTGTGAAGGGGGGATAAAGGTGTGGGAGGTGGGAAAGAAATTGAAAGAAGAGAGTGAGAGAAAGAGGAGAAGAGTGTGCTTAATGCTCACATCTAGCAAACAGCCATACTACTATGCATATTTTGAAAATGTATGGCCCGAATGAAATCTAATCAGCACCCTCATATAGTTACATAGTAGATGAGATTGAAAAAAGACATACGTCCATCAAGTTCAACCTATGCTAAATTTAGACAACAGATACTTTATCATATATCTATACTTGTTGATCCAGAGGAAGGCAAACAAAAAACCCCAGAGTCATATCATCCAATGATATCTCATAAGGGAAAAAATAAATTCCTTCCTGACTCCAAGAATTTGCAATCGGATTAATCCCTGGATCAACATCCTTCCCATGTATACTTATTTGGTATATCCCTGTATACCTTTCCTATCTAAAAAGATGTCCAACCTTTTTTTGAACAAATCTATTGTATCTGCCATCACAGTCTCCATGGGTAATGAATTACACATTTTAACTGCCCTTACTGTAAAGAACCCTTTCCTTTGTTGCTGGTGAAATCTCCTTTCCTCCAACCTTAAGGGATGACCTGAGTCCTTTGTACTGCCCGTGGGATGAATAGTTCTTTTGAAAGCTCCTTGTATTGTCCCCGAATATATTTGTATTTAGTTATCATATCCCCTCTTAGACGCCTCTTTTCTAATGTAAATAATCTAATTTAGCTAGCCTCTCCTCATAGGTTAGATTGTCCATCCCCTTTATTAATTTGGCGGCTCTTCTCTGCACTCTCTTTATATGAAATGAGATTGTAACCCCTGGCCTAAAATATGCCCAGATCGACCTAAAAAGCAATGACGTTGCTTAATAATATTGTTGAATACGCCCTGATCCCTTCAAAAAGTCTCAAAAGCAAAGGAAACCGACTTCAAAGCGGCACGGTGGTGGTCCTGCACCCAAATCATGGCGGTGCTTCCTCTCAACTGCTCAGCAGACTAAAATAGAGAGAGGGCGATTCTGCTATATGAAAAAAGGACTTAAAATAACTCCTTAGACATATTAAAAGCACCCTCCAAATAGAGATACAAAAAGCTATTATTGCATTCAAGTAAGAGATGTCTGGGCTAAGAGAAAACAGGGGGGCCTGAACATAAAATGGAGGAATCCCTGCAAATGCATTCCTACACATCAGATGGGGGTGCACAAACTCAATGAAGAAATTGTCTACCTAAAAGACAATATGGAAGATCTTCTGAAAACAATTCCGACTGAGGGGATCCCAGGCTATCGTAAAAAGTTGTTCTTGTATAGTAGCTCCCTCCATACCTGAAGACTCGCTGAGGATGGACAGGGAGCATAAAGCCCTAGGCCCCTGCAACCCTGATCCGAGTAGAAGACGGGATGAGCCTGAAAGAATGCACTACTTTAGTCAAAAGGAGAAAATACTACAGGAATGCAGAATCAAAAGGAGATTTCGGAGAGACTGTTAGAAGCAGGGAGCTCCGTCCGGTCACATGCTCCTACGAGTAATAAGGGATATACATTATAGATGGGGTTTCCCCTTTAAATTGATATTACTCTGAGATAGAAAACAATATTCCCAGAAGACGCTGGAGGAGGCAGATGAATTCCTACAGGGGCTGAGCCTGAGAAAGGGCCTATTAAGTTGGCGTGGAAAGGGAGAGAGAGAGGGAGAAGGAGAGAGGGAAAGAGAGATAGAGATATATATAGAGAGACAGGGAAAGAGAGAAAGAGAGATTGAGAGAGAGGGAGAAGGAGAGAGGGATAGAGAGATAGTGATATATAGAGAGGGAAAGAAAGAAAGAAAGAAAGAAAGAAAGAAAGAAAGAAAGAAAGAAAGAAAAGAAGAAAGAAAGAGATAGAGAGGGAGGAGAGAGGGAAAGAGAGATGGAGATATATAGGAGGGAGGGAAAGAGAGATAGAGATATATAGGAGGGAGGGAAAGAGAGATAGAGATATATAGAGAGAGGGAAAGAGAGATAGATAGAGAGAAAGAGCCTACGGAAATGTGCCCTTGGAAGGTGCCTGTCAGGGGAGGCTCCCTTCTATCAGTCTACACTACAGCAAGCTGCCTGGACAAGCACCTCCATGGTCACCTTCCAGCAGGCCACCTCTGCGGATCAGGCCAGATTAGCTTTGCCGGCAGGGGGCCCGGGCCCCTTTGCTCACCGGGCCGGACTCCCAGCTGCCCCCCCCCTCTCCCTGCGGCCCTGGTCACTGTAGCCATAGTGACGAAACAATGACTTGCAGAGCCGCGCGCTTCCCTGGCGTCTCGTTGCCCCGCAACGAGTGTACCAGACACACAGGCGCAGTCCTCCGACCATGGCCCCGGAGCCTGTGCAGCTGGAGGTGACCGGGCTCCTCACCGAGACCCCCTTCCACGTCGCCAAATGTGCGGCCGAGGTAACCCGCGGAGGAGCCCCCGGGGAGCGGCGGGTTATATCCCAGCGTCAATACACAGGCGCATAATAACTAACCAATGAGGGTCACACTATGCACTGTCCTTTCCTGTGGCACAAACACAGCGTGGAGGTTTATTGGGAGGGTCTCCGGGGGCACAGCCCTTATCTGGCAGCAGGTGTAAGCCGCTGTGTGTGGGGCAGTGCCAGGGAGTCCGGCTCATCGCCCTGTGCACACTCCGAGCGGTCAGTGTGCGGGGAGGAGAAGGAGGAGGGCACTGGGGATCAAGCCTGAGGTTTCACTGCAGTGCAATATCACACACCCCTGTGAGCTGGGTTATTTATCCAGTGTGCCGTCTGTATACACAGAGAAGGAATCCATGATCTGAGCACACCTCTCACCTCCCCACCCATTACACTATGCAACAGTGTATTCAGCAGGGTAACTAACTCACACCTCACATGTGCATTCACTTCTATTGACATGGGGAGGCTGGTGCATTGATTTCCCCACTTCTCACTATACAGAATATGGCATTTACTATGAGGAAGTGCATCACACCAACTGTCCCACTTGCACCATAGACATAAAAAAAAATAACTCTGATCATTAATGTACAGTGGTTTTTATTTTAGCTGTTCATAAGTCAATATATTTCCGGACATATTTCAAGCAGCAATACTACATTGGCCCTACATTTTAATATATATAAAGCATCTGACAATGTTTACCTAAGCGGGCAATTGTTTGATGCTCCTGTTATAAATCTGTAAACATCCTGATTGTGTGCCTAACATAATGTCTGCTTCAGTAGTCAGTGTAACTCAGCATCTACAATGTATCCTTATATTACTAAGGTAACATTATCTATTGTTACAGTTTGCAGCTCAAACTGCTGGGAACATTGGCAACAAATGATCACAAACAGGAAAGTGTTGCAAATATCTTGCACTGCTGGAGAGGTGGGCTAAAACCTGCTTTAAAAATCAAAGGATGGTTTAAAAATTATTACAAATGGCATTGAGTGGAATTAAAAAAAAAAGTATTATGTAATACAGGAGGGCCCCGGGTATACGGCGGGTTCCGTTCCAGGGGCCCGCCGTATAGTGAAAATCGCCGGAAAGCGGATCCGGCGATTTTCAGTTATTTTGCATGCGCAAATCTGCATTTTTGCCATTCTGCGCATGCGCGACCTATGGTCTGCGCGCGCAAACTACAGTATGTGCGCGCAAACTACAGTATGTGCGCGCAAACTACGGTCTGCGCATGCGTGCCAGGCGCAACCGCCCGTTCTGTGCATGCGCGACAGAGGATCCAAGATGGCGGCCCCCTTCTCGGTGCCGCCATATCGCCGAGAAGCGGGGCCCTGCTGTACTACAAAACTGATTTATTTTAAAAAGCACATACGATTTTACATGTCAGCTGAGAGACAGTATTTAGTTAATCAACCCGACACTGATGAGACCCAGTAAGGTCGAAACAGCTGTCTGTGGGTGGGTTTCTGGGTATGCACCTTAACCCTGGCTGTGCTCAAAGCTGTGACCATGCAGCAAGCTTAGCCTATAGGGAACCATGTTAAAATGGTTTTTGAAGAAGCAAAAAGTGGCACTGTGTTGCTCATTTGCATGTCATTTCCCAGAATCTCTTGCTGCAGTGGATTGCTGTGTCTGTGGGTGATATGGGGAAAGGCGGGTTTGCAGACCTGCCTAAACATGCAGATGAGCATACAGTTGTATTTACTTTATATATATATTCTATATATATATATTATAATATTATATATTTATATATATATCTATATATATATATTATATATATATATAGTTAAGTTTGGGTGAGTAAGTATGGTAAACCCCATCCTCATTGCTTCAGCTTTGCATAGCCAGTAACCAACCCCACACTGATGACCCATTAAGGTCGAAACAGCTGTCTGTGGGTGGGTTTACTGGCTATGCATCTTAACCCTGGCTGTGCTTAAAGCTGTGACCATGCGCAAGCTTAAGCCTATAGGGAACCATGTTTAAAGTGGTTTTGAAGCAAAAAGTGGCACTGTGTGCTCATTTGCATTCATTTCCCAAATCCCTTGCTGCAGTGGAAGTGCTGTGTGCTGGGTGTAATGGTGAAAGGTGGGGTTGCAGCCTGCCTAAGAATGCAAATAGCATACAGTTATATTTCCATTTGAGATTATATATATATATATATATATATATATAATATATTATATAATATATATATATATATAAAATTAGTGTTCATATACTTTGTGTTCACATAATGGATGTAAATTACAATAGACTACAGTAGCAATATGAATAACATTGCTTTGTAACTTTAACACCTAGGCACTGAAACACTCATTTCCCTCCGAGTTTGAGAATCCCATCTTGAATCCCTTGCTGGAATGTGCCTGGCATCACTATTTATCTGAGAAGAAGAAGGTACCAAGTGTTCCCTCTGTAGCTATTTACCTTGTCAAACAAGCTAAATGCGTGTTTCTTCATAATGTTGTTGGATCACTGCATTAATATGCAGGAGCTCGTATGCATTTTTATTTAGCTGTTAAGTCCCGATGTGCGTTCCTGGCCACAGCGCGACCTGGTGGAATCCTAGCAACGCATGGCGGGGGTGCGGCCATGTCACGCGACTGGTTTGCCTTCATTGGTTGAACCGCTGCCGTGGCCAGTGCTCCGTCGCCACAAGAAAAGACAAAATCCTTGCCTTTACAAAATGTGGTCGTGCATTGCGCCGGGGCGCGCAAGCAGCTACTAGGGCCGGCCCCATAGAGGGCCGTACCTTGTGTGCGCCGCACATGCCGTCGCCGTGGTCACTGGGGACCTAGCAGACACCACCACCTCTGCTGTTGTTTTTACCATAATAAACACTGACGCACATCCTTATTATTGTCACCAAATACCCACCTTGAGACAGCAGATGTCAGGACATCAGCAATGAGACCTTTCAGCCTACTCTAAAAGGTTAAGAATCGTGTTTACTACGCAGTGCAACCTCACTACACACCTTCCGGTGTGAGAAGGCACTGTGCCACTTTAATACATATGGCCCTAAATGTTTGGTTGATGTAATTTATTTATTTAGCAAATGTTTTACCAGGAAGTCATGGTAAGGTGCTTGTGTTGCAGCTTTTAATACTTTAAGCTTTGTTCAATGCCTAGTGCTTTTTAGAGAAAACTAAATGTAATAATCCTCTAGAATTAGGATGCTCACTGAGAAAATTTAGCTAGACGGTTCAACTATTATGAAGTGTTCATTTAACAGTAGCTGCTTCTCTTTTCCTGTAACGTCATCATGTGGCATATACACACAGACCTCATAATGAAACATACATTTCCAGAACTGTACAACATATCAGAGGTATGGCCTTGACGTAGTTACAAGGGTTATAACATATTAACTTTATTTCATAAACAAATATTTTTCTATTTAGAGCCCCCTGATCCTAAGAAATAAATTATCAGCAAAAATGTAATGGCCTTTGGTAACAGTAAGATCATTTAACGTATTAGTGCTGCAGACAATGCTTTGCTTTTCCCACCACTGATGCATTTCATTGTTGGCTACGCCAAAAACATTGTTTTGGTTGCCTTCTAAACCTGTGCATAGTTATAAACAGACATGTAAATAATATCAGTTAGGTATTTTGATACTGTTAGTAGCTTTGGTGCTAAAGAGATAGTTACAGTTCTTTCTAAATTAATGTTGGTCTGAAACATTAAATTGGATCTATTTTAGGAACTCAAAGGGGAAACTTGGGAGTTTTCTTCCAATGTCATGTGCTTTATTAATGGTCAGCTTCTTGGAGATGAAAAAGCTTTGGTGACGTGGGCTAACACTACGTGGGATTACATAGACTACAGGTCCTTACCACTATACAAGGCTTTGACTGAGGACTTCCGCTCCAAGCATATGAAAGGCACCAAAGTGAGTGGACCCAATTTCACATAAATCAGTGTAATAAATCTAATTTGCCTACCAAGTCTCTGTTATCATGAGAATATCATTATGATGGATTACGTACATGCGCTAACATTTGCCACAGACTATGAAATACAATATTGTGAATATAACGAATACAACTATTACCCACAGATTTACTCTTAACATAACACATTAATAGATACTCACACTGTATAATATCAATATCCACCTGTTTCCACCACCTTACACTGTTAAAGGAGATGGAATCTCCATATTCATAGCGTGATGTGTCATTTTATTACACTCATAACAACTACCTTTGAACTGTTATAAAAGGTGTGCATCACCAAATGATTTCCGTCATTTTCTGTTAACACAGGATTGGGTTTGAACAACATTAAAGAAGCTCATCAACAAAGAAATAAAGCAAAGTGCTATCTGCCGAGCAGGGTTTTCTTTGATGCATTATTCCTAAATTGTTCACTAATAAACATTTCGTAACCTGTCCAAGGACGTGTAGAATGAATGCAAATGAATTGACATTAGTGCTTGCACTATTACTACTATTATCATCTGTTTATAAAGGTGGCAACTTGATCCTCAACTCTGTAAAATGGGGTTGTGAAGGATTAAGTCACATTTACATACATTGCTATATTAGGTAAGGAGAGCCTACTACAAAGAGCTTGCACTCTAACAGGAAGAAGAGCTTTGTGTCAAAGCAACTTTAGAGCAAAGAATGTGTGTTTTTACACATTGCTATATTTTTGGAGCACCGTTGGCTTCATACATCTAAGGCCTGGGCCATGGTGCCTTCGCCCATGCGGAGGCTGTGGGAAAGCGGGTGCTTTCCCTGGCCATGGTCGACGGGCCGTGGGGGGCGTTCCTAGGGGCGTCACGGAGCTGGTTCGCCCTCATTGGGAGAACCACTCATGTGACCCGCGTGTCGCGCCAAGAAATCAGTTTAAACTGATTTCTAGTGCAACGCGCACCCCCTCCTGCCTCGGCCCGTGTGCGCCCGTGCGGTCTATGGGCGCGATCAATGCCTTAAGGCAATCTGATCGCGCCCCGTGCGGACGCCTCCGCGCGGTCTCCCACACAATGGACTCAGCCTTATGCAGATTGTTAGAAGCCAGAAACGTAATGGCACCTTATACTTGGTGGGTTTTTAACACAATTTGATACATTGCTTTTTAATTTATGTGTCTTGTAACTCCTACCCAACTCCTCCTTTTGGCACTGGGGCAAAAAGTGAAGTAAAAGTGCTTAATACATTGACGCAAAGAAGTGCAATATGAAAATGGCACTATTTTCATCAATTTTGCTTCATAATTAACTTGATACATATAATCCCCTATTATTACCAGTTCAGCTTGTTCTTGTCTCTATTAGCAGCATTATTTGCTTGGCTTAGGTTCTTATGTTCAGTGAGAAATGTTTGGTGAATCCTCAGAAAGCAAATTGTAGCCTCAGATCTTGAAAACAGGTCATTCTAGCATCCAATGCAGGTTGAAAAAAGTTTGTTAAATTGGTTTCATTCTCCTATTTAACAGCTACAAGTCTTGATTGTGATGATTTTTTTTTTTTACTACAAAAAAAGGAGAAGTTTCTATATGAAACATTTTGGGGCAAAATATTAAATGAAATATAAATTGAACCCATCGAAATTGAGGGCCGATGTTAGCCCAGTTGGGAACCGCACTGAAAGAAATAAGTGCAGCACCATGTTCTAAGAAAGTCCATAGATGAGGATGGACATATTCCCTAATGTAGTGCCTCTTATGTCTATCCGTTCCAAAGTATCCCTTATATTTTTCCAGCAGAATACATTCTTGTCTCTATATAGTGCTTTCTTTCAAATCGTTAATGGCTGTTCCGCATTCCCCAGCCTTCATCCATCTGATTCTCTTTTTTTATTTGATGTTACAGCATGGGTTTGCATATCTCGACATAACAATTCAGGAGAAACCCACTGGAAGGTTACTGTTTGAGGTAAGTGGTTTCATGTTTCCTGGCAGTACCAGCACTCTCTGTCTCACAGCTAAAGATACTGAAGAATACCAGTGTAGTGAAAATGAACAATTTTAATGACACTAGTAATAAACTGAAATTATAGCAACAATTGCCAATGTGCCAATGAGAAAATTAATACCACCATGGGAAAGGTCAAAGTATAGGGGGTAGAGGGGAAAGAAGGAGAAGAGGGAAAAAACACATGAAACAAAAGGAAAAAAAACACAAAATGGAATAAGGAAAGCAAACTAGGGGGGCGACATTTCAAGGGGTGACCTCTTCATCTGGCCCATTCCCCCTGGACCAAAGGGTCCCAGAGGTACTTCTCAGAGGTGCTCAAGCACTCCACAGGGCATGAGGAGCAGAGGACAGAGGGTTTGCTCATTCTCATTAACTGTTTTGATATCTGATATCTGCATATGCACTTTGTCCTATTTACAATTCATGATTTATAGCTTTTGTTAGCAGAGTGTGGGATTATCTGACAGTGGGGAGGGAAGGCTTAGGGAAGTACCTCTGGGACCCTTTGGGACCAGGGGGAATGGGCCAGATGAAGAGGTCACCCCTCGAAATGTCGCCCCCCTAGTTTGCTTTCCTTTTTCCATTTTGTGTTTTTTTCCTTTTGTTTCACGTTTTTTTCCCCCCTTCTTCTTTCCCCTCTACCCCCTATACTTTGACCTTTCCCATGGTGGTATTAATTTTCTCATTGACACATTGGCTATTGTTGCTATAATTTCAGTTTATTACTAGTGTCATTAAAATTGTTCATTTTCACTACACTGGTATTCTTCAGTATCTTTAGCTGTGAGACAGAGAGTGCTGGTACTGCCTTTGGTTTGTGCCTGTTCCTGTTCCATGCACCCTGCAACCTTGCTTATTTTCTCAGTCAGAGTGCTGTCTATCACCCCCCTTTCTGCTGAAAATATTTAGTTACAAAGAGCAATGTTTCCAACAGAAGTGTAGATAATGCCTAACTATTGCACAGAGAAATTGTAGGACAGCCTAAAATGAGTCTGTTTGTGAATTGTAGTCGCATGGAACCAGCAATTTGGGATACCCTTAGCAGGGGCATAAAGGGTTGAAGCATACTGTAGTACAGGGGTGAGCAAACTTTTTAGGCCGAACCCCCCTTTTCATCTATGAAATTTCTCGGGACCCCCCTGCCTGATGTAATCAAAATCACATGGAAAAAAAAAAACCTTTTATTAAACGGTATACAATGTAAATACTAATGTCTAAATACTTATTTCAACAGCTCGCGCTTGCAAAATTAGGCTGCGTCCACGCTGCCGTTGAGAGCGGTGACATCACCAACTCTCCAAGCATGAGCACAGGGTGTCCTGCAGAATTTTGCAAGCACGAGCGGGGGCATGGATCGGGGCTGCTGAGCGTGCTTCAAAGTCAATTTTGTTTGTCTCCCCACGCGCCACGCTTGGGAGAGCGTACGCCCCCCAGTTGGTGCACCGTTGCATTCAATCACAACACCCATACACACACAATCACAGCACAGACACAGCACACATACTCAATCACACCACACACACCCAGACACAACACACAATCAATCACAGACAACACAGACAACACACACACATACTCAATCAGAACCAACACAGACACACCACACACATCACAACACAGACACAATCACACACTCAATCACAACCACAACACACACACCACACACTCATATCACAACACACACCACACACACAATCACAACCAACACACACTCAATCACAGCACACACACACACCCTACACAAACACACACTCAATCACACCACACACTCAATCACAACACACATCACAACCAACACAGACAGCACACACACTCATATCACAACACACTCCCCCCCCCCCCCCCCCCCCACAACCACAACCAACACACCCCCCCCCCACACACCACACCCCCCCCCCCCCCCCCCAGGTGAAAGTACTACTACTGTACTGCATGCTCCGGTCCCCCATGCTGCCGAACACTGGAGCGAGTAAACAGACAGGAAGAGAAGGAGGGCTCGTGTCTGTGTGCAGAGAGAAGTCCCGTCCCCGCTGCAAACACAGGGAGCAGCAGCACGGAGCTTGTCAGCTGCTTGCCGCCCGTGCACTGCTCTGCCCGCCCCCAGGTTTCGCCGCACAGCCTGCACCCCCCCTAAATAATTTGGTGCGCCCCCCAGTTTGGGCACCACTGCTGTAGTATAACTGGATGCCAAGGCAAAAAAGAATCTGGTCAAGAAATAAAACTAATAGAGAAGCATCCATGGATGCGTAGATAACTTTATTTAGTTATTAAATTACCTTTTTTGCACTTACTTGTGAGTTTTTCATTTTTGGTGTGCTTGCCTGCTGCTTATCTTATGGCAACTTGTATAATCACTAAAAAAGTTTAAAAAAAACATTGCAAAAGTGTCAAAGATAATCCTGTCACCCACGTCCTTCCTGATATTGATCTGTGGAAGTGATAGCTTTGCATTTTTAAAGTTGTGTTTAGACCATGACTAGCAACAAAAGTAGACTACAGTCTACATCCTACAGTCAAATCCCTAAATTGAGCTTATACTAGTTATTGAAACCTGTTTCCTGGACCACACTATGGCCCATATTTACTTAGTGGTGCTATGCCACAAGACACCTTCCAGCACGTTATGTCATAGCAAAGCTAAATAAATATGGGCCACAGATTCAGTAAAGTCCAAAGAGTGCCTGAAGGTGAAGTTTATCCCCAATAGATGGTGACGACAGCTTTATTGTATTCAGTATTGACATTATCACAGCGAAGAGGCAGTGAAAGGGGGGAGAGTTCTCAAATATGCAAATCTATATGTAAATGAGCATTTAAAAAAAATATATATATATATATATATATTCCCCATTCAATATGTGCATCAATACAATCTGCACACTGACAAGGGATTAGCTACAGTAAGCTGCTGATCGATCCGTTCTCCTGTAATCGATCACTTGCTCCGGGTTATTTAATTCAGTTCTTGCACAGCATTCTGGGCAATGTAGTCCTGGAATATGATTGACTGGGCAGTTACTAGATACAATTGTTGCACTGCTAGAGAGATGGCGGGGCTCAAGAGCCAGAGCCTTTCAGAAGGGGAAGGGGCTGTCAATTTTTGGAAATGCTTCCTACATTAGAAACATTAAAACTGTCTTTAAAACATTTTTCTTTAAATGCTACAAGCATTTTCTCATAGTACAGAACTGATTTATTTTAAAAAAACACACATGTAGGATATTGCTTGAACTGCTGCTTTAATAAACTGCCGAGATTATATCACTAGGCCAATTGAGGTATTTCTCTAACATTTCCTTCACCTAACTTGATTATTTATTTTTAAAACAGCAGCATATATACATAGTACGCATACATAATTTATAACATTACAGTATAACATTGATTACATTTTTGAGTTATGAAAGGTAAAAATAATGTAATGTCGCCCATTACCCAAAATACTGGAACCACAACAAAAAGACAGTCACTTAAAATAACAATGGAAAAATCACATACCCTATTTCCTCGATTCTAAGACGCCATCGATACTAAAAAGCATCCTTGATTTAATTAAAAAAATTGGGGAAAAAACACCCACTATATTAAATGTGCAGATTTTTTTTTTAAACTAGCAGACTATACCATACATTTATCTACACTAGAAAGAGGCAGATACAGAATGGGAGAGAAAGAGACAGTATCGGATGAGCGGAGAGAGAATGGATGGATGGGGGAAGGAGAGAATGGAGGGAAAGGGGGAAGGAGAAAATGGTGGGAAGGGGGGGAAGGAGAGAATGGAGGGAAGGAGAGAATAGAGGGAATGAGAGAATGGAGGGAAGGAGAGAATGGAAGGAAGGAGAGAATGGAGGGAAGGAGAGAATAGAGGGAATGAGAGAATGGAGGGAAGGAGATAATGGAAGGAAGCAGAGAATGGAGAGAACGGGGAAGGGGGAGGGAGAGAATGAAGGGAACAGCTGATAGTCGCACGCAGGGGCGGGGGGAATGAAAGATGCAGCCGGCGGCACTTCCACAACTGTACCGCCCAGCTGATAGTCGGACGGTGGGGGGAGCAGCAATGGGAGAGGCAGCCAAACCGCACAGCCGGGCAGCTGACAGGGGGTGGAATGGGAGATACAGCCGATGGCACCTCTGCAGCTGCACCGCCCAGCTGATGGTTGCCCGGGGAGGGGGGGCATGGGAGAGTTGGCCGGCACTTCCACAACCGCACCGCCCAACTGATAGTCGCGGGGGGGGGAGCGGCAATGGGAGAGACAGCCAAGCCGCACTGCCGGTCAGCTGACAGTCACACTGTGGGGGAAATGGGAGACATAGCCAGCACTTTGACCAGCCGCCAATGACACCAGCTTTTGGTAAGCGCCCCCTAGAAGGTTTTTTTTTTTAAACATCGATTCTAAGACGCAACCCAATTTTACACATGTGCAAATGGGAAAAAAGGTATTGAGGAAATACGATAAATCACAAAGTTGCTTTCTCACTATACCCTCCAATTTCTGTGTGTTCCCACTGGAGAAATGTATCACTGTGGCTTATGCAAATTAGTAGTTTATCGCACTTCATTAGTGCATATACTGTATGTCTTGTTTAATTAGTTGAAAAATATCAACATTTATCACCGAGTAGCAAAGTAGTCAATTTTTTCGAACACAAATTGATGTTTATGGGCTTTATTGAATCTGGGCCTATGTGTCTACTCTTGAAGAAGAGAAAATGAATTGTTCATTCTGTCGCTGAATTAGTTTCATATGTGTGTATCCAGATTGATAACTTTCCTATTCTCTGTAAATGTTTTTTAATCTGTGTGATATTGGTGTAATGGTTAAGGCAGGGGGGTGGGAGATTTTTCAGGGGCGCGGTGGTTGCGGAGGCCCGCCCTCTTCCCCAAGGCATTTAAATTAAATGCTGGGGTTCGCGTGAGGCCTCTGCAATTATCCTTACCTTGTCTTCAGTGACGCATCGCCATGGCAACGCGGCGTGAAATGACGTTATTTGACGCAGAGACAAGGTAAGGGAGGGGGGGTGCAGGGAGGGAGGCAGGGGGCGCAGCGGAGAAAGATTGCGCACCCCTGGGTTAAGGCACTGGAACCGATATGTGGAAACCTAGTTGAACACCTTACATGCGCTCCATGTGACCGTGTTACTTTACCTTCCACGTTTTGAGGCAGGAAGTGCACTCCTGTATTGAATTGAGGGATGTGCCATGTTTATAGCTGTTACATATTCATAGCCACTAACCCATGTAGCCAGATACATTATATTGCTATGCTGAGATTTGTCTCTGGTAGAGCAGTTTACTTATTTAGTACCCGAAAGAAGGTACAGTACTCTGCATAGATTTTCAACAAAATGTATGGATTCCAAATACATCAAAATAAAGTAAAAATAAGTTAAATATATGTTTTTGTTCATTTTGGTATAAATATAAAAACAAACCAATACTATTTGATATATAAACCTTAGAGAAAAATCATGGTTTCTGGGATGCACCGAAATATTAAAATGTTATTGATTTGGTTCGATGTCTTCGGATAGTACGATAACCAGAAAATGTGTACTTCATTATTCATTATGAAGCCTTTGTTTCCCTGTTGCAGTTGTTCTCTGATATGTGCCCTAAAACATGTGAAAACTTCCAAACCTTGTGCACCGGTGCAGCTGGTAACTCTCAAAGTGGCCTGAAGTTGCATTACAAAGATTCTATATTCCACCGCATAGTGAAAAATGGCTGGATACAAGGAGGCGGTAAGATTATTTTGGAGTTGTTAAATGTGACTTGCATGGGGCTTATTACACACGTAACAAGTTATTTCTTTTTAATGGAGTATAGTGTACACAGATAAAAACGGAAGGCGAAAATAAAATAAGAAAGGACAGTCACTGATAAAGTACACAATAAATAGTACAATCATGGAGAATCGTGACAGGGTGGAGTCAGCCTTACATAAAACTCCTCATTTGGAAAGGGCCAGAGAGATTGCATGAATCAAACCAAGGTTTCTACTTTTTTCTAAAGTTAGTAAGTTTACCCTTGATATAAGCCATCTCACACACCTGTCACTCTATTTTTACCATGAAACCAGCCAATGGCAAATCTGTGGGGGATTCATGAAGCTTCGGTATCTGATAGCGGAGCTCATTTGGCGTTAACTGCCCCTCAAATCAATGGCAACAGGTAATGCTTATCGAGCTACGATACACGTTATTAGAGCTCCGTGACTCCCCTCTCTCCCCTTCAGGATACTAAAGTAATTTGCATCGTGGCTTTTTCTTTCTTCTTTGTGAAACCCTGAAATAGGTTACCCGAGACCAGAGTGCGCCTCATGGATCAGGGTCGACTTTTGTAATTATTGTTATAATCTATTTATAACGTGGCAGCATATTCTGCAGAACAGTAGACCATGCCAATAAAATGGCAGTACTGTACATTGGCGCAGCAGGTTAGGGTGGGCTTTTACGTATCACTCAGTTTATTCTAGTCATTTCCTGCAACCCTGTGATGTTTTCAAAGGAAATAAAAACTATAGAGGGATATGGATCAATAGTCACAAAAAGGCATTGTGATGGGCAAGTTTATGCGCAGAGCATCAGTTTCATGTCGGCCGGGTTTACAGCGATACATAAGGCCTCGTCCATGCTGACGGAGCGCCGCAACGTTGTGCTCGCTTGCAGCAGGGCCGATTACCGGCCTGTAAAAAATGTGCTTTTGCGGGCGTGTTGGGGCGATGCGGGGGGCGTGGCCTATCACGGAGCTGGTTCGCCCTCACTGGGCGAACCGCTCACGTGACCCAGGCCATCGCGCGGCAACTACAAAATAATTTGTCTCAGGAAGCCGCTCTCCGGCCAACGCTCGCACGCACTATGCACGGTCACATTACCCTAATGTGATTCATCGCGCAGCGCCCTCACGTGCAAGCAGCATGGACAAGACCTTAAGGTGTCTGTGCAACATTTTTTTCACTTGCATCAGTTTCAAAATGTGCATCTGTGAAGGATGCAGTTTTCATTTGGTCACTGACCTCTTCAAGAAAATACTTGTTCAAGAGATTGACATTCAATGTAGAACTCAAATATCAAGCACTGTATATATTTTCTGCTTGTGCAAAAATATGCAAATACAAACAGGGCAGAGCCAATGGGTTGGGTGGTTTGTTCTATATTATGAACTGGTGTTGGAGAAGAAAGGGACATTTGATTTAGGTAATATAGTCACACTCGTCCAGTCCTTCTCCAAGAATCCGTCACTTCTCATCTTCCACCTACAGTATCTAGTCCTTTATTCTTCTCTTTTCTAACCAACATACCCTTCTGTAAGGGAGTGATGACACATTTTAGGCATACAGTATATCCGTCTGTCCTATGAGAAGCTGGTTCCATCACTTACTTCCTTTAACTGTTCAATACTCTCCTAACGGTACTTTTTATCATATTTCTAGAAAAAACACATGGAATTTTACTCATTATGCACTCTTATTTTGTATGCTAACTGCTGTACAGATTAAGCACTCTTATTATTTTTTTCATTTATCCGCAGAAAACTTAAGAGAAAAGAAACCGTCTTTTTCACTTTCCTAAAATATTAAAACATGTAGCAAATATCTCGGGAGTGCTACGTTATGAAGAGACGGGCAGAAAATAATCTCAGTAATCAGCATATATAGTATATACTAGTATTGGATAACAGCGAGCCACAGCTCAATTTGAATACAGAATTCACACAAAGCTGCAGCACACGGTACTGCGCCGTGGAATATTCTGGCGCCATACAAATAAAAGAGAATAATAATCCACCATACAAAAGATACATCATCCACCACGGATTTCACTATCTCCAAAGCAGGGTACCTCAATGTCGCTGTGCCACTTGTGTAATTAAAACAATTCGTTTTTGAATTGTGTTAATCACTTTTGCCCTTTGCATACAACGTTTGTGTAACTTGGTCTGATTCTCTTGGACATGGTTGCTGAAGATATAATAACACCATTATGTTTCACTCCTGACAGTTACTTTGTACTGTTGCATCCAATTAAGGGATGTGCTGCATTTTCCTTAGGCCGCGATTGAAGTTGAAGTTGCAGCGTGCGCGTGACGTCACGCTGGTCTGTCGCTTGTGCAAAGCATGCACTGAGGCTGGAGGCGTGGCGGACGCGTCACCAGGCTGGTTTGCCCTCATTGGCTCAACCGTTCACGTGACGCGGCCGTTGCTCGAAAAAACGAATTCCATTATATTTTCACTATATCTAATCCTAGATCTGCAAGAGTATGTCTGCATTCTTCGTTGCAAAGTAAATGGAAACGCCTCTTTCACTAGTCAGTAGTGCTATTGACAATTAATAAACTAACTCGATTATACGTAGAAAAAAATAAAATTTTACATCATTATTAAATTTAAATGGGGTTGCTATTGACATATAAACATGTATAATTAATTGTAAATGTCCTAAAACGAATTGCTCTGTTTTGAACAGATATATTATCTGGAAAAGGAAACGGAGGGGAATCTATTTTTGGAGAAACATTTGAAGGTAAATAATATCACTTTGTCAGTGTTATGTTTAGATCTATAGCAAGGTACATTATACAACAGAATAAAGATTGCATGATACAGAAGTCCACTCTTTTCTTATGATATAATTTTTATAAAAAAGTTAAATAATATCAGTGTAGCTACAGCATTTTTTGTAATTGGCATCATAACATGTGCAATTTGGATGCAATATAAGAAACGTTTGCCCAAACTTAGTGTTGTGCTCGTAATATAGATCACTTGTGATCTAATTTTGACATGTGTACACATATATATACATATACACTGACACACGCATATCTTGTATTTTTCTTTTAAACTGTACAAGGGATTGCTGATTTAATACAGTCCTGGAATGTTGACTCTTTATTTAATGAATACATTGATCACTATTTGTTGTGGTATTGATTTGAGAATGTAATTTCATTGTTTCTAAATAGTTGACAGTTTGTAAAATGTTATTAATAATAATAATAATAACAACAACAATAGAAGGCACAAATGGAACAGAAAGACAGCCATTCCCTTTATGACTTATAATTTAACAAAAACGATTCCGCAGATGAAAACTATGCAATTTCTCACGATAAGCGTGGCGTTCTTGGGATGGCTAATAAGGGACGTCATTCAAATGGTTCCCAGTTCTACATCACTCTGCAGGCTACGCCATATATGGACAGAACATATGTGGCTTTTGGGTAAGTATATACCATTCTGTTCAAAATATTTTAGTTTTTTTTGTGGTGGATGAGGAAAACAAACTTCAGTCAATTGTATTTATGCTTCTATGTATTTGAACTACGATTTAACATAATTAGCAAGTACTCTTAAAATCAATGCAGATGCAAAAAAGGCAAGATACAGAGATAGCCCTGGTTAACACAATAATGAATGTGGAAAAGATTGCACATGTTAAAGAAAACGCATATGTTACCATTATTTTCAATGGAGCCACTGTATTTCTTGCGATAAATATTGCAGTAGTGTTAACGTAACACATTGCGTTTATGGGTTCCATAACGTCTGCTATATCTGTGTAACGGTATTTCTGGCCCGGCCAGACCCACCCAATCTCACATTGGCCCCTGTGGTCTAACCGGACCCCATTACAGTGTAGATATGCCTGATGGTGCACCTGTTGGCTACAGGACTCTGAGTCTCCCGCATGATGGTGTGTGGGGAGGACCCGTCAGACAGGCAGGTGAGGTAGTGTGCTGAGTCTCACCTAGTTCCAGTGCAGCGCTCCACCTCACAGGGTCCCTGCGTCGCATGGGGATGATCCTGACGAGGAAACTCCTCGGTGAGTGATGCAACCTCCTGTGCAATCATTGGACTCTCACACACAGGGGTTTCTCTGATCCGCTCCATCTTTATGTACGGTGGGCATAGCTGCCCTCCACAATGGGTATATTCAGCCAATCATCTCGCCCGTGCTCCCCTTTGATAGGTATGTCACCTAGATGAGGGATTCACTATTCCCGCAGGAATCACTGCCCTGTGCCAGGTCCCTGGACACAGTCTCCCATGGAGTTACTAGAACATAACTAACACTCTGCAGAACTTGAACTCCTTCCTCCACTGTACTAGCCTTGAACTTTGCAACTCACTCTAGACACAGTGTGTGCCTTATGTAACTTCGAGCTGACACACCTTGACACACTAAACCATGGAGTCAGAGCATGTGACCAGTCCCATCCATACAAGGGCACCCCACCAGGGTGTGAGGGAAAACCTCCATGATTACTGCTGGCATGCCCACACTTACAGAGCCTTGCTGCCAGCAGGAGAGAGGACTGTAGGCATTTTACATGCCGCCTACATTCTCCCCTGGTGAATCCCATCGTCCTCGCTGGGGACCTAAAGTTGTATACTCTTCCAGGAAGCACTGTGTAAATGGAACACACATAATTAGTCACAACATTACAGTACATCTCTCATATAACATAACAGATACATCCTAACATAGAGTATAACAACCAGGGTTACTCCCTTATGGAGTATCCATTATGGTACTACCATACCCTCTACGGTGGTGCGCACAGCATGGTCAATGGGCTAAAGCAGCAATGCTGTAACCCTCTGGCGACATTTCATGTAACCCCGCAGGATCCCAATCTTCTTCCCCTGATCCTCTCCTCATCAGGGCAATCCCTATCCTCACCAGTGGAACCCATTTTAAACTCAATTCTCCTTCCATGAGGGGTTCAGGGACATACAGGTACTCCAACCCTGTGGGGAAGCTGTAATTGGCAATAATGGGCCCTTTTGCTCCGGCTGCCACTAGTCAGCTCTGCGTTCCCTGCCCTCCCTGGCAAACACCAGAAAGGGGCTCATCAGGGTTGCTGGTCTGATAGGATGTCAGGAAACATGGGCTCTATTTCTTGCGTCAATTTTGAAACCACCTCTTTTGTAGCTCCCTTCCTCTGCGCGGGTTATGTGAAGACTCTCCTAATGCCGAATCGGTTACAATTAGGCACCCACCGGTCCATTGAGGCCATACCCAGTTGCCCTCCACCCCTGGAACACCCTCCGAAGCACAACCGTTCAGTCTTCCCAGTCCGTTCACCGACCGTGGTCCTGGACCCCCCGATTCCCAAACTGGACGTGGACCACGGTGAAAGGTGACTGGGACAGGGGCTTTATCTAGGGCATGGGTTTTGGGCGTAGGGGAAGGTACTGGGCATCCGCGGGTTCGTTATACCCGCTCTCTGCCTTCGGATAGTCCCGTTATCATTGTGTGGACAGTGAGCTGGTTGGGGCCTCACCCGTTCAGCTCTCCTCGAGCCTGCCAGCTCTGTGTTGACAAAGGTGACGGAAGCACTGCCCGATCGCCGGGGTTGGGGTTCTCTCTCTGGTCGTTCCGCTACCTCGCCGGAAGTGACGTCAATAACCGAACCGAAACTCCGCCATCTTGCGATGGATCCAAGCGGGATCTTCTTCCTCCACAACGACATAACCCGCCGGAAGTGATGGTTTCTGCATCTCCGCTCCGTTCGGGCTGGCTAGGCCTTCTCCCTCCGTTGCCACCACCGGGCCGTGGGAAGGGTATAGGATGTATCTCACACCGCTCGTCGGTCGCGGGATGGAATCCTCTCCTCCTTCTGCGCCATGCAACACCACGGCGTGGGACTCCGCTGCTCGGTTGTTCCGCACAGGCGATCTCGGCCCTAGAGAATCCGCTCCGCTCGACACAGGTAGTGGCGAGGTTCTTTTGCAGCACCGCTGTAGTGGTCCGCCGGTAGCGCATCACCACCGAGGTCGGGCTGTGCCTGCTCTCGTCCGAGGAAGCAGACTCCGACACTAGTAGGGGCCACTTCCGCAGGGGACCGACGTGAGGTTCCCGGGTTCTCACCGCGGGTTGTAGAACCCTTTCTCTCTAGGTCCGTTGGATCACTAGGAGCGATCCCCATTCTCCGGGATCAACGGTTCGTTGCAGCCGTATGCGGGACTTCAGCCGTCAGCATGGCTGTGTCTTGCTCCCGCCTTGACTACCAGGGAGCCTCCTGGCAATAAATAGGGATATACCCCAATGTCCATCTCGCTCTTGTTGTGCTGGTTACGGGAGACACTTTGCACAAGTGGTCTCTCCTGTTCACCAGCTCGCAACTGTGGGACAGGAGAAGCTCACACCCAGCTCCTCCTCAGACAACTCGGGTCTGGCTGGCAGAGATAGAGACCCCTCCCCTGGTGAATATTTGGGGAGGGTCCCACAAGTTAATTGGATGCCCGGACACGGGGCTGAACTTTTCACAGTCTGGGGGGCGTGGCCTCCGATTTCGCGCCTATCCACCAACAGGGTGGGAATTGGAATTCTTCTGTTTTTGCGCCAATCCCGGACAACTTTCTGCAAGTTGCATTTGCAGCATTTTCTGCACTGGCCCACGCGGTCTCGGGTTAGCGGGAACCGCCATTTGGACGCTCTGCATCCATATTCGCAGCAGCTGCAACCTCATATTCCTTATCTCACCCAAAGCTCCCGAAGGACAGGGGGACACCCGCATCCAGGAGCACCGCCATCTTAGCCACGACAGGATGGTCAGGTATGCTCCCTCTCAGGATTGATCACAAAGTACACCTCCACTCAGTGGCCTTAATATGATCCCCCTTTCGCATCTCCTGTAGACGGCTCCAGATCCGCAGGAGGAACCCAGGGATATCCTCTCCGTCATCCTGACGAAGACTGACGAAGACCGCTTCATCAATTGTCCCATGTCCTCTTTACACGCACACACACATGTGCGCTCTCTCCATTACCCCGTCCGCCATTTTGGACTATCCGCACCGCGCGGATACTCCATTCTTGCGTGTCGCCATTTTCTCGTGCTGTTACTGTACATGGGGCTCCGCTCTGCTGGGGCAGCCACCACACCGGTACAATAAAGATTAGCTTCAGATGCACCACCACATGTGTACCTGATTAGGTGTGACCCAGGTTGCACTACCTCAGGCTAGGTCACTCTCTCGGTCCTGCTGTAACTCCTTCTCCCAGTCTGTGCTCCCTACGGTGAGTGTCTGGAATGGGCTGGTACCTGGCTTGCATGCAGTATTGGGGGTTTACCTGTTTGGTAGCCTAGCGCAGACCCTCTCCAGGACCTCTCTGACCATGTTAACAGGCTATCCCTTCTGGCATCCTACCAACTAGCACTGCCTCAAGGTGACTCGGTCAGCTATAGCCCGGCTCCAAACCCCTCAATCCTTTCAGGCCCCAGGTTGTCCCTGCGAACTGAACAATATCCCGTCAGCCCCTGACCACCCCTAGGTCCGTCCCTACGCAGCACAAAGTCAGAGCAGCAGACACTCTCCCTGTTTCCCAGTGTGCCAGCTAGAGCCTGTCCTGATGACAGATCTGATCTCAGCAGCTCGCCTCCAAATGTAACGGTATTTCTGGCCCGGCCCGACCCACCAATCTCACATGGCCCCTGTGGTCTAACCGGACCCCATTAAGTGTAGATAGGCCTGATGGTGCACGGGTGTTACAGGACTCCTGAGTCTCCCGCATGATGGGGTGTGGGGAGGACCGTCAGAAGCAGGCAGATGAGGTAGTGTGCTGAGTCTCACCTAGTTCCAGTGCAGCGCCTTCCACCTCACCAGGGTCCCTGGTCCGATGGGGGATGATCTGACGAGGAACTCCTCGGTGATGCAACCTCCTGTGCAATCATGGACTCTCACACACAGGGGTTTCTCTGATCAGCTCCATCTTTATTGTCACGGTGGGCATAGCTGCCCTCCACAATGGGTATATTCAGCCAATCATCTCGCCCGTGCTCCCCTTTGATAGGTATGTCACCTAGATGAGGGATTCACTATTCCCGCAGGAATCACTGCCCTGTGCCAGGTCCCTGGACACAGTCTCCCATGGAGTTACTAGAACATAACTAACACTCTGCAGAACTTGAACTCCTTCCTCCACTGTACTAGCCTTGAACTTTCCAGCAACTCACTCTTAGACACAGTGCTGTGCCTTATGTAACTTCTGAGGCTGACACACCTCTGACATCACTAACCATGGAGTCAGAGCATGTGACCAGTCCCATCCATACACAGGGCACCCCACCAGGGCACCCCACCATTACTGCTGGCATGCCCACACTTACCAGGCCTTGCTGCCAGCAGGAGAGATGACTGTAGGCATTTTACATGACCGCTACATCTGTATATGCAGAATACATTGATACACTAACATATTACAAATAAAGTAAAGTGGCTTATGGTTATAGCTTAGTTAATGTACTCTTATTATTAATTTAATGACAAAATGGAGATTAATACATGGGGTTGCTGAAGCCATTTTCCTTTGATTTTCTTTTATTATCATTCTCACTATAATGAATATAAACATGGAATTTCACCAATAATTCATATAAATCAATAGTTATCTAGATTAGTAATACGTATGTGAAAATATATTATTATTTTTTTAAACACTAATTAGCTGGAATGGGGTCAAATAGTTATGTCCCAGAGATAATTCTAATAAAATATTTTAATATTTGTTCATCATTTTAGACAACTGATTGAAGGGAATGACGTTCTCCAGAAAATAGAAGACATCTCAACATATAACGAGAGGCCAAAAATGGACTGCAGAGTCACAGACTGTGGCATTTATACTCCCTAATTACAAAATAATTGTGTATTTTTAGAGTTCTTTTTTTTTTTCCTGTGGGTTTGTGATACCTCTTTTGTACCATTGTGCGAAGTTATTGTACATTAGTTTTGAAAACCAAGTAAAATCACATTTGACATAACTTGAAATAATTACATATCTGAAATGTTGGTTTGGTGGACTCTTGCCCTGAGGAAGTCAAAACCAACTGGAAGCAACTCAGGAATATTGGAAGTGTAACAAACAGCACGTAGCCCTGAGAGTTCTGGTCCTCAGATCCTTTTGGCTCTTGGCCTGTAGCCCAGAGGTTACATAGGTTATGTTCTTAAATACTTTCATTTCCTCACTTTTGAAGCTGCCCTGCTTAACTGTGAATGCATAAGAAGTTAGTGTTAAGATGTAGCCTACACTCTGCATTTATTTTTTTTCATTATGACAAAATATTTTTCAAACAACCACACTGCATTTATAGCAACTGAAAGATGTGGATAATAATTTGATAAGTCAGAGTTTAATAATTATATGGCATGGCAATAACAATCTTTATCAAGAGCAGTTAGGTAATCAGACATTCGGACAGTTTTTAGATCGACCCATTGAATGCTTACACATCTGCCTTTGCTTCATTAGGTTAAAGCAGCAGTCTCAGCTCCGTTCCCCCCCCCCTCTCTCCCTTTAATATGTGCATCAATACAATCCACACAATGTTAAGCAATTAGCCAAGTTGATGATCGATCCATTCTCCTGTGATCGATCGGCGAAGATTCGGCTCGGGGGTTCACTACGTGAACGTGGGTTCACGTGGGTTTTAGACCTGCCTCTCCCTCCTGTGCCAGCCAGGGTTCACATATTTGGGTGACTAGGTGTTTTTTCTATTAGAAACGCTGTGATCCTCTCTAGTTTTTAGTATGTGCCATACCCGGCATTTAACAGCTGCTAACTTAGAACACGTCTGTTTTTTCGAGCATGCAGCAATACAGCATCTAGTGGCTAGGAGGATATGTACCATTCATTTGTAGGAGTGTTTGGGTATTTTAGGGGGAGGTTTTCCCAGTAAGGCTAACCAACGAGTAGGGGCCACCGTTATTCCACTCATAGAAATTATCAATTTGACTACCTGTCCCCAAAGAAGAGTTAGTTTGAGACAGAACCACCATACATAGGAGAGTGAGCTCCTATGTCCACAGCCTCAGAAACATAAAGGGAGAGGTGGTAACGTCCATTGTGTGTAACCGCACTGGCGTGAGGTCCCCCCGGAAGAGCAGCGTGAATCAGTTCTCTTTTATGTTTGTACATATAGAGCTGGATGCTACTCCTTCACAAATATTAATTCACTCCTCTATATCAAAGGCATCCCCCAGCTCAGCATATGCACTGTTTTGAGATTATAATCTATATCTAATAACATCTGATAAATAATCGATATTTGGCCTTTGTCGAGGTGCCTTGAATCAAATTATTCCTTGAAATATAGTAGCATGACGAAACTCCAAGCGGTCACTGCTATCATTCTGTAGTCTCAACCAAGCGTGGTAGTATCAATTTTTTTATTGGTTCATTAACATCAACATGGAAAAACCTCTAACGCGTTTCATCCCGTGAGAGGGACCAGACCACCACCGCAAGTGAGAGACTTAAAGGTGAGACACTCCAACGGGAGTTCACCCCACACAGAGGTGGACGTCTTCCTTGGATCAGACGGATTCGTTCATCAGACGGCGGTACCCGGGTGCTGGAGCATTCGGCAGATATCCATCTCTACAAGTGCAGCAACGGCTACACACACATTCTGTGGGTAGCGCTACAACACACTTTGGGGTGGGATTGGCTCTGTGGACACTGTGTGTGGGTAGAGCCGTTCGTGGCCTTTACAGTACTGTGTTGTATAGTTATTCCCTAATTTGCATGCATGTTCAGTAAATACTCTTACTATACCTGTGTGTGTGTGTCTTTACTATTGTATTGTCTTGAGAGGGGCTATACTATGGTATTGGGATCCTTCTCAGGTGGAGGCACTGTCACCAGATAGAATTAGGTACACCCCGGGCTCCCTGCAGCGGAGGATCAGGCTTCCTGTGAGCCAATGCATACAAACAAAAGACAGGGGTGCCCAATGCTATTTCCAATTGACAAAACATATAGAGTAATAAGTATAAAGTTTAAATACTTAAATAATATTTACTTGGTTATTTAGTTAAACCCTTTGGCCAAAGCGTCATAAGCCTACATACCAGGCCAAAGCGTCATAAGCCTGCATACCAAACGTCAAGGTATAACCAAATTAATGCAGGTCCTAACACTAAATTGTGAACCCTTCCTTTAACTTCCCTAACTTCAATAATAATAATATTGCTGGGAATCTGTGTTAATTTAGTTCCTGACTGGTAACAGTCGCTTTGGAGGTAGGTGGCACCTCCTCCCAGAGCTCACCCCTCCTCACCTTTTTAACTTGGGAGGTTCTAGCATTTTGCGGAATGGACAGGACTCACTGTGGTTGCTTCCCCTCATACAGAGGTAAAAGGAAGGGTTCACAGTTTTAGTGTTTGGACCTGCATTAATTTGGTTATACCTTGACGTTTGCTTTGGCCAAAAGGTTTAACTTAATAACCAAGTAAATATTATTATTAATGAAGTATTTAAACTTTATACTTATTACTCTATGTTTTGTCAATTGTAATTAGCATTGGGCACCCCTGTCTTTTGTTTGTATGCATTGACCACGCTCAGTAGCACTCCTTATGACATAAATATATATATATATAATATGGTGGGTTTTGGAGTTTGAGCGTGCTGGGAATGTGTGTGTTAATTCCTGTGAGCCAAGCAGGTAACGCACCACACGTAGTTTCCCTAGACACGGGGAAAGAGGACTACATTTATTTCTGTGATTCATTCCAGTCTTTCAGCGATTCATCATAAGCATGATGATGTAGCAATGCAACCACACAGGTTTCTCTTACGTGTTGCTAATATGACGCTGCAGAATGCAATTCTTATGACACTGGTTTGAAAGAAGCGGTCTGCCACAATATTAAATACAACAATAGCAACTACTAAAAAAAGTCTTACGATGATCGTGGGAGTCTTGCTTTGAGTGTGCTGTTTAGCAGCACATAACCACTTGTACATTTCTGTACTTTTCCTATGAACATTCAACACGAGGTAGAAATGTTTAGTTACAAACATAAAATACAATAGGAATAGGTCTCTGCAAAACTAGGAATCACAATTATTATTATATTATTTGTAATCATTTTTTTTATTTTTAATGAGCATGTGCAATACCTGTGTATCAAGAAACCTTTGGCAATCTTCTGTGACCCATGTCAGTGGCCAAAATACTATATCTTATAATAAACTGCGAAATATATATCCTATACTAAATTGTGTATGTCAATTTTGAATTATAATTTCAGTCTCAAAATAGTGTATTATGTCTTTAAAAAAAAAGTATTGCAGTTTACAGAGTCAGTATAATTGGTTCAGCCACATATCACCTTCCTTCATTGACAGGTTTACCATGACGCAGATTCCTTAAAGCTGCAGTTCAGTCTTTTTTATTTTTTTTTATTTATTTTTTTACTTCAACAGTTTCATGTGTGCAATCTCTAATTACCTAAAGAACTGTATAGCTGCAGGTCAATTCGTTCTCCATGTATTGATAGGCGAAATTTGGTGACATAATTAGAGCTGGCATATGCTTTTCTTCTGCTTCTGTCTCTCAGTGGAAGCTCATGAATATTCATGAGCACTCCTGCACTGACATGTGCTAGAGGGAGGGCAGGGCTGACAAAGGGGTGTGCCAGGGCTTGTGACAGGACATGAAGGGGCAGTGCCTTAGCAAATGGTTGTTAAAATAGAATACAAGAAAATTGGTCTTTCAAAGTTGTTTTTTTAAAAACAGAAAATGCTAAAAGTATTTTTTCTTACTACAGAACTGATTTATTAAAAAAACACACATGCAGGATATTGACTGAACTGCAGCTTTAAGAGCATTGGTGGGCAACTGGCGACCTGTGAGGGCTTCACATGCGGCCACAACTGCAGCCTGCCCCTTCTCTCCCTTTCCCCCCAGTGCAGAGGGAGCAGAGATGCTGCAGCCACAGATCTTAGCTACTTTCCACTCCCTCAGCTGCTTGGTGACAGTGCACGGATAAATACTGCCCCCCTGCTGTGCTACTTACTAGTTCCCAGCGTAGATCAGGGAAAGGGGAGGGGGTGGGGGGTGGGGGGTGAGGGTAGAAGGGAAAGAACTCTCGCTTCAGCTTACAATAACAATATTAAATATAAATATGTAAATATAGACACAGTGCAATAGGGATAATGGGTAGACCGCAAACTGAAAGAAAGATTCCCTGTAGAATGCACTCAAGGTGTCAAATGTAGAATGAGTGAAAATGTAAATCCTTTTAATTAATAATAGTATACAAAATATATATATACCAGATTGGTAAAGTGTATGGACAATCGGTGATCTATATACATAAAAGTAACAAGATAATAACTGCAAAGCAATTAAGTTCCCTATTATGTCCACTTGTTAGGGTACATATATATAGTATATATTCATATAAATGGCTATACTTAATAAATACTCTGCAACCTACTCTAGATAAACCTTGACATTAAAGGGAACTAAAATAAAGAATTAGAAAATCTAAAATGTTTGGTGGGATATTAATTTTGACGGCATTAATTATTCTGAACCACGAGTAAGGCTGTTTTCTAGAACGGAAGGTAATGAAGGTGTTGTAATGCTTTAGTTTAAGGGTACATTCATCTTGCTCTGTCCCCCTCATCTCCCCCTAATTACTTTGTTTTTTGTTTAGGGTCTTTGTCTATATTACTAGTAGGAAAACAAACACACAATGTCTGCGCCCCTGCCATTTATGGAGTATGCAGCTAGGAAAATAATTGAACTTACATTTGTGGAAAACAAATACATAAATCCTGTGCTCCTCCCAAATTGGTTAGCAGGCTTGAATAATTTTTTGATCAAAAGATGCAATTAAATGACTCTTTTTGTTATTTCACTTAGGATCAAAATGTAAAATTTCACAAAGAAATTGCAAGCCAATTTGGGAGGAGCGCAGGATCTATGTATTTGTTTTCCCTATATTACTCGCCGGGTCATCCTTCGCCTTTGCGTGGCCCAAGGTGGCATGCTGCCAGCGGGGCCCCCCGTTAAAAAAAGGGGGTACTTACCTAGACGAGCAACCCTCCTCTGGCAGTGTCACGGCAGCATGATGTCACGGCATCATGTGACATCATGTTGCCATGGCAACACGCGTCATGTGACGTCACATTGCCATGGCAACATGACACTGCAGGAGGCGGCCCGCTGCGGAGATGGTTAGAAGACAAACACCCCAACACCCACCTCTCTGCCGGTTCGGGGGCCTCGCATTCCCTCTTCCAGCTCCCCCTCCTGTCAGGTGAAAGTTGGTTCCTGGCGCCACAGGAGAGAGAGGGAGCGAGCGCAGGGCTCCCGGAGGCATGGGGCCCATGGTGGCGGCCTTGCCCTAAGTCTGGCCCTGTGCTAAGTGCTTGTAGCAATTTCCTTCTGGATGTCTTCTAGAGATGTTATGAGAGGAGGGTAGTTATCCTGCTATAAATCAGAATGTTTTGTTTTAAGGTATTTCAGGAAGCCAGACCAATCCGTTTCTTGAACTGAGATAGAGTAGTAAAGACCAACACATCGAATTGTTCCTTGTTCTGATACTGCATTGTATTTTTGGTATATGTGGACAAAGAGAGAAATAGGAGAGCAAATGACAAATCCACAATCTTAGCTGAGTTCACACTCAACTAGCGCACACTTAACTCAGCTAAGATTGTGGATTTGTCCTTTGCTCACCTATTTCTCTCTTTGTCCACATATACCAAGGATCTTGGATAGATCCTAGTGGGGTCTGAGCAATAGAAATTCACGTTCCGGTACGTACCCCCTATACGTGGGGTCACATGATATCATCTATCACGGTAATATTGTTTGATATTTTCCACTACCCCCACTCCCCTTTTAGTGTCCCTGGTTAGAGTTAGCGCCTGAGTTTTTCTTTCTGCATATTGTATTTTTGGTAGCCTGACTGTGTTTAGTTACTTATGTGTGCAGACGTGGGTTTTCCCCGTAGTCAGTTTGCTGTTTGCGTTTGTTACTCATTTTGGTGTTTTTGGAGGTTAGGGTTAAGGGAGAGGGAAGTACCTGTGGTCTTGCAGATCACAGGGAACGGGCCAGAAGAAGGGGTTTATCCCCGAAACGTTGCCCCCTCTACTTACCTCACCTTACATGTTTTTGCACCCTCCATTTTTTATCCTCCAGCCCCAATTTCCCCTCCTCCCTATTTTTTGCTTTCCCTCCCCTTGTTTTCCCCATCACTTATTCTCCGTTGTACCTTTCCCCATTAGGTGTCTTTTCACACCTGGAGTAATTATCATCTCCCTTTTATCATTACTTCCACACCTACCACTGTGTGTATTGTCATGTTGGGATACATTTGCATATTACATTTCTATATTTGCAGATTTTCTGTCTATTCCATTTTTGAGTGCTGGGAACTAGTGTTGTTATCCAATTTGCTGGTTTATATTCTGTAACCTGACAAGTTACCAAATGTAGTAATCTTATCCAGTGGCGGATTTCGCTTTCTGATACTTGTAGGCTGTGTTGCGGCCCTCCTCCTCAGCGTATGGTGTCACATGACGCCACATTGTCATGGCAACGGACGTCACGCGGCATGTGACGCCACGTTATCATGACGCCGTGATGCTACAGGAAAGGGCCTGCTATGGAAAAGGTAAGAGACACACACTCGCACAAACAAATTGCCGCCCCCCCAGAAAAATTACCTCTTTAGGCTATAGCCTACTCAGTCTAATGGGAAATCCGCAACTGATCTCATCAAAAAGGTTAGACAAAGAGGTGAACAAAATTGATCTTGTCAAAAGAAGCTTCTGTGTGAAGCTGTGTCCATTAATCACTACTCACAGGCGTTGGAAGTAAACAACAGCTAGAATAGAGCTATTGCTTTGCCATTTTCTAATTGCACTGAATGAGTAAGCAGCAGCTGGGAAGATGTTTACATGTATTATGAGGTGCAGGCACATCATGCATCACACTAACACTGCTGAAGATGAGAAACAGTTATTAAGAAGATGGTACTGTATGTATAAGGTATATTGTAGGTATGGCCCCCTTTCCCTGTGACTGAGAACTACGCGTGCTGACTTTACCTGTGGCTCACAGAAGGCCTTAGCCTCTGCGAGTCTGGGGTGAGCTCTTGTCCTTCTCAGTACAGCGACTCCACCCGAAGAGGGATCCCAATGTATGCAGGATAACCCCTCACAGGAACCAATACAAGGATAAGCAATACACACAGGTATATTATAACTGTTTACTAACACACACTAATAATAACAGTATTACCCCCAACACAACGTCCCCACAATACACCGACACGACACAATGTTCACCACCCGGTGGAGTTCCCCCAAAGTACTGAGTGTGCCTGGGCACCTAACCACCCTGGTGTCCACAGAACAAGCCCACCCCAAGAGTGTGTGTGGAGTAGCACTACCCCTGTGCAGTCGTTGGTGCACGGTGGTTTCTTTCTGGTCTCAGGCCAGAGCAGTGTATACTGGAGAGTTTAACACACACATTCCCAGCTAGCTCAAACTCCCACACCCACCACATCATGAATATATATTTATGTCAAAAAGAGTGCTACTGGGCGTGGCATATGTATACAACAAAAGACAGGGGTACCCAATGCTACATCCAATTGACAAAACATATGGTAATACGTATAAAGTTTAAATACTTCAATAATAATAATAGTAATTACTTGGTTATTTAGTTAAACCCTTTGGCCAAACGTCATAAGCCTGCATACCACATCAAGGTATAACCAAAATTAATGCAGGTCCTACACTACAGGTCCTACCCTTCCCTTTACCTCTGTATGAGGGGAAGCAACCATAGTAGATCCTGTTCTTTGCAGCAAAGTGAAAAGACCTCCCAAGTTAAAAAGGTGAGGAGGAGTTAGCTCTGGGGGTAGGTGCCACCTACCTCCATACAACTGTTACCTGTCAGTGTGTTTTAATCAATTTCTGACTGGTTTTGTCAATTGGATGTAGCATTGGGCACCCCTGTCTTTTGTTGTATACTTTTGCCACGCTCAGTAGCACTCTTTTTTGACATAAATATATATTTATGATGTGGTGGGTGTAGAAGTTTGAGCTAGCTGGGAATGTGTGTTAATCAATTTCTGACTGGTAACAGTTGTATGGAGGTAGGTGGCACCCCCCCCC